>JALLBA010000499.1:0-17231 GCA_036939675.1 Cyclostephanos invisitatus
ATTTTTAAGCATTAAAATAAGCTCATAATTTTCTCTTCCTGACCTGGAGTACATGTCACTTCATTTTCACCTCGTAACAATCCATTTCAGGGGAAGTTATCCACCAGCCTAGGTCAAGACATGATCATTGCACTGGATGACTGGAATGCGGGTTCTTGTCACAGGGAGGGTCCAACATCACATGGGCCTACAAAACAGTGGGCAAGTCATGCATCACACTCAAGTCTTTTCAAATGCTTTGCCAATCATATCGTTGCATGAAAGATCTGAGTGAGTTCAATTCTCAGGCCTTATCCAACATCACATGGGCCTATGCAACTGTGGGTGAGTTACATCCTCCTCATCTCTTCAAATGCTTTGCCGACCATATTCTTTCATTTGAAGACATGAATGGGTTCAATCATTCTCAGAATATAGCCAACATTGCATTGGCCTCCGCAACAGTGGGTGAGTCAAATCCTCAGCTTTTCAAATGCTTTGCCGATCAAATCCTTGCATTGAAAGACTTGAGATGGGTTCAATTCTCTAGCCCTATATAAAATATCATGTGGGCATCCGCAAGCAAGTCAAATCCTCAGCTTTTCAAATGTGTCACCAATCGCATTGTTGCATTGAAAAACTTGAGTTGGTTCAATTATCAGGCCCTATCCAATATCATATGAGCACACATAACAGCAGGCAAGTCAAATCCTTGGCTCTTCAAAGGAGGCTTCTCTGATCACATACTCTCAGTGAAAGACTTGAGTGGGTTCAATTCTCAAATATCCAACCACTGGAGAATCAAATCCTCAGCTCTTCAAACGCTTTGCCAATCATATTGTTGCATTGAATGACTTGAGCGGGTTCAATACTCAAGCCCTATCCAATGAGGTTTTGCGACCACAATCGAATCACACCAGCTCCTCTTTCAAAAATTCTTAGCAGATGTGGCAATCATGAGTTGCGAGGAGTTCAGCTCTCAATGCATTACCAATTTTCTGTGGGCGTATGCCATCATCAGGCAGACAGACATTGGGCAGACAAATCAACAATTTTCCTTTTCATTGGAACCCATTGTGATATCAAATTTGGGCAAATGCAACAGCTAAGACTTAGCAAACATTGGCTGAGAGTATGTGGTGGCCGATGTTGCTGTTCCAATGCTTTTCGGTTCTGATTTCAGAAGTACCTGTCTTGCAAACAAGGAGAATGATTTTCCAAGGAGGAATTCGTCCAGCTTCATCAATGGTAGTTGTGGCAAGAGGAGCTTAAATCTGGCATGGGACTACCTCCGTCACTCCAGGATAAGTGTCGGAAAGCATTCGTATCAAGTCCGCTTCACTCATCAACATTACAAGCTGATGTCATCTATGATCTTTGAGCTTTGGTCCATTGGTCAACGTCCAGATGAGGAGTTCCTCACCAAAACTGGCTATTGCCTTGATGCACTTGTGGAGCAGGTGGAGCTAACTAAAGTTGGGATTGAGGTGGATGGTCCAACTCACTTTGTTGGTCGAAAGGCAATGGGGGGGGACACTTCTGAAAAGCAGGCAAATGAATACTCTGGACATGATTTCAGTCATTTCTGTGCCTTGTTGGGAGTGGAACAAACGAGGTAAGGACCGTGGGAAGAAGCAGGAATACCTACGCAATTTATTGCATTTTGGATAATTTATATTGATGTATTACCAGTTTTATGTAACTGGAGAATTATCTCGTATTTTATTCCACAACTATATCTTCTCCTCCTTTAGATTGTGACCATGCTCCTCATCATCGACCATTGATTGTGATTTATTTGGCTCACGACTATGAAGCTAAAATCATATGCTGTCCTTCATGGAATGACATGATGTAAAGCCTGGCATAAAAGTGAAATTTGGATGCTCGGATCGAGATATGGTCAACATCATCATCACCGTCGTTATCCATACTGCCACATCTGGTCCGAATTCCCCGAAGCACTTGAACTCAATTTAAAGTTAGAAGGAATGAGAACAAATGAACCCCAGCGAGAGAGGGACGTGTGCTATCATTCTGATCCAAGGTGTGATCCACATCGTATCCCCCCTCCGCGTGACACATTCGTACAAGAGTATGCCGTCCGGTCTCTCGGGCAATTCCGATCAATGGACCCCAATCGTCACTTCCACGCAGTCGGGACGAGCGTCCAGCGTCTCGTGCCGTGGTGCTGCGAGGGAGGCGATGGCACCGATCGGTACCGAGTGTAATTTCGTCCACGACGCGATCGCGCCCCGACGCCGCAGCATCCGCGATGAATCCCGGGGGTATGTAGTTAGTCACGGACGGGTACGCGCCCTGCGCATCCACGGTCCCCCGACGTCCTCTCGATCGATTCCGCCTCCATCCCGAGACCGAATCTCGTTTATCCTCCCGAGAGGGGGTGCGTATTCCACGACCGGGAAACAACCCCTCCCTCCCCCTCGCCATCGACATCCCCGTGGATGGATCCTCGTCGGGGCGCAAAAACCGCGGGAATACTCGTCCAACCACGATCACTCTGCGTTTACCCCGATTTTTCTCGCATTTGGTGCTTTCGTATAAGAGGGAATTGCGACGGCTTTTCATCGTCGGTGTGTGTGGGGGGGGGGGGAGGTGCCATCGGACGCGTCCGGGGCACCCAAACTCCGCATTATCCAGTCTCGCCGGGGGCGGCGTCGGGGGAGATGTAAAGTTTCGGGGCAGCTGACATTTGATATTCGAAAGGGTTGGGGGCGAATCGTTTCGCGATGTGGGTCGTTTCGAATGCGGCGGGTTCTTCGCTTATCTTTCCATTCACTCAGTAACCAAGACTCCGCTTCTGCCGCTTGCCCCCCCGCCCATCCCACCACCGCTTTCATCCTCGATGACATCGGCGGGGGGTATCGTGAACCGGGAATCGTCGGACGCCGTCATTATCCCCCCTAGAGACGTAGGAGGAGAAACGTCCATGCAGCCCTCCGTCCCTCCTCCCTCTTCATTCTCTTACCATCGACGACGAAAGGGGGGGGGGGAAGGGATATCGAGGGAGGAAGGACGGTGAGGACGAACGACATCGACGAATGACGAAAGACGGACGACGGACGACAGACGACGGACGACCACGTCGACGAACGACGAACGGCGAGGGACGGGATGTTACCAACCAAAAGATAGTCCGAGGGGCGCGTGAATAATGGAGAACGGTGGTAGGGATCGACACAACCCCCTTCATCCATCGGGCACGATCCGACCGACTCTACTACATTTTTTTTTGCTGCGTTCTTTCGGCACAGCGAGTTTGTGCTGAAGGTCACTGCGTCTGGCCCTCGCCACAAAGCGACGGCGGACCCGCCTCGCCGCCTGCCTCCGAGAAGTACTATTGTACCGCCGACCGACGACAATCTATGAACTCCATGTCGTCGTCGGGCGAAGTTCGCCGACGTCGGAACAATCCGACGACATCCTCCCCCCCTCCATCGTCGTCGTATTCGTCGTCGTCGTCGTCGTCGTCGACGCACGGCGATTCGAGGGGGGAGGAGCGTCTGTCCGCCCATCGTCATCGCCGACGACGCGACGAATACGACGACGACGAGGGCGATGTTGGTAAGATGGCGTCCGCATCCGACGTCGTCGTCCGCAGCGGCGGCGATATTCGCAACGGTCACGAATACGACGAGTACGCGTGGTTCGTCATCTTCCTATTGGCATTGTCGTACCTCGCGATTACGAGAACTACGACGACGACGACGAACGACGACGTCGGAACCAACGGCGTTGGCGGCGGCGTTGGTGGGGGGGGTCGGGGATTGCTATCGAGGCTCACCGTCCCGTACGACGTCGTCGCATCGTCCGTCGTCTTGGCGGGAGGGGGGGATGGTGGCGGTAGCAGTGGTAGCATCCTACGATCGATATTTTTCGTTCTCGATGGTCCACCGTCGTCGTCAACGTCATCGTCATCGTCCACGCTGACGTTGGAACCCCAACGTCGTCTGGAGGTCGTACTATCGTCATCGCCCGACGTCGTTGCCTTTCCGCACCTCGATCGTCATTGCTCTCCTTCCCCCCCCGATGACGGTGTTGATGACGGTCCACATGGCAACCACGACCGAAACGACGTAGCGGCGGGAATGATATCGTCGACGTCGTATCCCCCACCGTATTTTTCGTCCCTATCCTCCACGTTATGGGTACACGATATCGACCTCGGGAGGGGATATCTGCTATTGTCCGACGTCGGACGTTCAGGTAGGGTATGGAGGTGGGAGGTCGGGGGCGGACCCGTCACGATCGGCAGGAGTTTGCACATGGAGAATAGCGGCTGTCGTAGCGGACTATGGATGTATGATGATCGTGGCGTGAATAATGGTGTTACGACGTGCCCGGCGAATCTATTCTCGGTGAAAGTGGGCGGCGGCGGAGTCGGATCCGGGACGACTACGACTACGAAGACATCGCTATCGACTCGTGAGGGATCGATGTCGTCGTCGACAATGATGATGATGATGGGGAGCGCGTCCCTCGCGATCGAACCGGAACGTGATTCCGATCGGGCATCCGCCGGACGCAATCTGATAGTCGCGGAATGGGGCGAGAGGAGGATCGTTAGGGTGGAGGGCGATACTGGCGCGCGCACGCCGTTGGTGACGTCGGTGCCGCATGCGAAATTCGACGGGGGGATGGTGGCACGAGGTGGCGTCGAGTCTTCGGGCGGAAATGGGATTGAGGGGAGGAGTAGTGGTAGGAGGAGGGTGTATCGACCGAATCACCTATCGTACACCCCGTTCGGCGACTTGCTATTCTCGGACACGTTCCCCGTCGGTGGTGGTGCGGCGAGCGATGACGCGACGAATGCGCCCGCCCCCCCCGGCAATTATAACGGCGCGTCGTCGTCATCGTCGTCGTCGCCCGATCGATCAGTGGGAGTGATCTACCGTAGGAGGGAGGCGGTACACGTACGGCCCATATCGGCGGAACTCAGTCGCGAGGCTCACGGTTGGACTAGCACGACCGGCATGGACGATCGCGAGGACGACGACCACGAGGACGACGCGTTCGATGTTCTATTCCAGACCGACGGTACGATCGAGGGGATGGCCCTGGGCGGGACGGACTTTACGAGTTTGTACGTGCTGGTTTCGACGACGTCGATTGAGGACGATCGACCCGGCGATTGGAGGAGGGCGTTGTATGTGGTCGCCATTGGTTCTGACGAGGAGGACGAGGAGGACGAGGAGGACGGCGGAGGAGTTGACGACGGCATCGAAAAGAGGACCGACGAGGGCAAGCGTGAAGTCACCTTGCTCTACGAAATGACCTCGTCGGATTGCGTGGATGATGATACAGTCATACACGATGTCAAATCTCACCCCGGATCGAAGGTGGCAGTCGACAAGAATGGCGTCGTGTACATGCTGGCTTGCCCTTCGTCAGTGACATTACTCTCGCCATCGCGAGGGGGGGGGCGGTTGGTCGGCACCCTCGTCCTGGACGCTACCGCTCGTATCGGGAGGAGGAATGGGCACGCGTCCGAATTGACGAGCGTGGGCTTCGGCGAGGACGGATACCTTTACATCACGTCCGTCAACGAATTGATGCGCGTGAAATCCCGCGTGGGGGGGCTCAGTATTCCTACGAACTTGATCATCCCCCCTCCATCTAAACGGAAAGGGGGGGAGACCAAAGCCGGCATTGATGCAAGTGACGTGGCAATAAGCAGGGCGACGAATACATTTTAGATTACGATACTCTATCCTTTTGAAATCCCCCCCTCAAATCTCCCAAAAGGGTCATAAGTCATTAAAGGTCTCGTCATGTTGTCGTGCCAGACTAGTACATTTCATTACTGAACGACTTGACAATAAAATAACTACGATGGCAGCTGGGGAGTCGACGACGACCGCCCTCGCCATCCTGGTCATCGCGAGGCCTGTCGGGCTCGCTAGGGACGGTGTGCGGGCGGATGGCATTGACGATCATGTGGAGATCCTTGTTGTCGTCTCCTTATACGTCATCGTCATCAATTCCGTCCCGGTGCTGTGCACGTGACGGTGCCTCCTCTCAGCGGACATCGATCGCAAAGTATCAATCTCCGATTTTGTGGACGAGCGGGTGGAGGAGCAGGATGTATTTCATAGGTCTAGAGGCATTTTTGTTGATTTTGACTTTAAGAGTATCACCTACGAAATCGGCCTCGTATTATTCGAACGCATCGCAGCTCGATCGAATCGCATTCTATACATCAAAAAGTGCAAAAACTGTTGAGAAATAATCTTGCGCCAGACATCGTTCAGCATAGCAATTGATTTTTCACTCCCAACAGCCCCCCACATCGCACCCCCTATCCCAAATTGGTATCATAGACGTCCATTCGTGTCCTGCTCAATCTACTCTCCAGATAAAATTGTTGCATCATAATCCGCAGAAATTCATCGTACATAATCCGCAGAGATCCATCGCACCTCCGCACTACCATAGGCCTTTCCTTACTGTCCTCTATTTATTCGTCATGATATCACACAGCAATCTCCCCCCCCGCCGCCGCTACCACCCCCGCTTGCCTTGACGCTCTTGTTGCTGTGGTAGACGTTCTTGTCTTCCGTGCCGGGATCGGCCTTCATGAACGGGTCCTGCCCCCCTTTCAACTGGCAGTACGTCGCGAGCTTGCCGCGGGATTCGTCCGGGGTATTCTTCGCGGACTCGACACCGGCCAATATCTGTTTGAGCTCGTGCACCTCGGCGTTGAGGAGGTCGATTTCGGATGTCTCGTCGTCATCTGACATGATGTTGGATGGCGTCTGCCCTGGTCGCGAGGAAAAGGGTATAAGTAAAGGTGTGGTTGGTGCGGAGGCAGCGAGGGTTGAGATTGATGCACCTGCGCCGTTGGGGCGGGCTTCGGTCGTCGGGCGTTTCTATCTCTCGGCACGACGTGAAAAAGGTGGGTGTACTTTTTGGACGCACACAAACCAAAAAATCTCAAGTATCTTTCCCCAGCTTTCGGTGCGCCGAAATAATTTCCCCCCTTCATCCCCCCCACCGTCAAGAATCGTCCTTTACGTCTACCGTCGAGCTAAAAACAATATGCTCCTTCTCCAATCCGTCGCATGCCGCATTCCATCGGCATACATATGAGGTGGGCCAAGGTGGTGGACAGGTTCGGCATCACTGCAGCAGTGACCAACGACGCTCGCCGAGGTTAAGGGCCGTCCAAAATAGGACTATCTACGTGATAAATTTCCAAGATGGACACGCGAAAACGTGCACTCAAGGCGGCCTCGAGCGAATCGCCGACATTCTGGAGAAATCCGAGAATCCTCGAGATCAAGTCACATCAATTGGCGGGAGCAATCTTAGCCTTATTCATAGGGATGGTACTTTTTATGCAAATGATGGCTTGGTCGCTGGTGACGGAGGGAGAGCAACGACAGCATGCCAATGGTAGAATGCCGACGATTGTTGACGACGAGACGACGAATAAGCGCAATCCTTATCTCATTCGCACGTACATCTCGGACCCTACCATCAGCCTCCCAACATACACACGCGATATGGCCAGTAGGGCGATTCGTCCGGTCCCATGGACATGCGGCGACGAGCGCGAGGTCGTCGATCCGTTGACCAACGTCAGGCCGATTTTCTCGTTCGTGCACGTCTACAAGGCCGCTGGATCGACATTGCGCGATTTCTTCGAGCGATACTCGCTGATCTGCCGTAAGTCTTGGATGGTGCTTATTTCTTGTACGAAGGTGAAATCCTCGTCCATTCGAGCGAATGAGGATTGGAAGGGATGCAGGGTGAAGCAAGTGGTCAATGGACGACGTGTAGATCTACACAATGTTGATGATGCTAGGGCAGTGAGACCGTATCCTACCGTAAACAATACGGTTCTGAGAGAGAATTTCGACATATACGGGGGACATATTCAGATTGGAAGTGGCGACTATATTCATGGCAGTCCCGTCACGGATTTTCCCGCCCGATCCCCTCTAGTGAGGCACATCGTGTTTTTACGTGATCCCATGGCGCGTTTCGTAAGTGGCATAATGTACGAGCAGAAGGTTGGATCGATAAAAGAAGTCGATGCCGATGAATCATTGGAGGGCACTGTTGCACTGATCAAAAAGAGAGTTCGCGGCAGTAGAAAATCAAATGAGTACATGACGAGGAGTTTCCGGTATTTGCTTACTCCATTCCAAAACACAGCGAACATGACTGCGACAGATGGTAGGCTGACCACCCCCGAAGAGAATGGAGCAGAGGCACAAGCAGTTACGGTCATTTATAATTTAGTGCATTATAACGTCATCATGGGAATGGCAGAACAAATGGACAAGTCCATGATCATTCTGCGGCGTGCACTTGTGTCTGATCGATACGCCGATGACGACCTGAGGGAATATATTGATGACCTCTTTAGAAACTATGACGACGAAAGATCGACGGAGGAGGAGGAAACGGAACAAGATGGAATGATGAGTCGACCTAAAGAAAGGTTCAATCTATCGGAGCGGAACGGTGTGTCTACTGCAGTAGTATTGCGGGAATTGAAGAAAGATGACGATTTCATGCAAATATTTCAAGAATATGTGAAGTTCGAGTGCATGATACATGACTTTGCTTGGGAAATGCACAGGCTGCAGTATGAAGAGGCAACACGAATTGCATCGAGAAACAACTCATGAGCAGGTGTGAATTGGAGGCCACGGACGATAGGAAATATATAACAGATTTTGTTATCACAGCTGGTCATATTCTTGAAGATAATGAAAGACTGATCGTACAACCCAAAATCAAGGCTCGATGTAAAGCTTACAAGGATAAAATTTGATAGGCGCTTGAGATATCATCAGCACGGATCGATTCGTTGAAATGAACGTTGTGTACTAATTTGGGACTTGTGTGAAAGCTCATTCGATCGTAATTCTTGGCGAAGGTTTATGGACTCGTCATGCTTAACATTTTCAGATGGGTTCGATGCAGGAAAATAATGCAGATGAAGCTTATGGAAGAGGCAGTGAGTAAGGGTGAAAAAGCCGATCTTGAGGAAAGTAAGGGCTTACTAAAAGTACTACTATCTAACTAGTCGTGCGGAGAGTGCCATCGAAGAGACGAAAGGTCACCGACTGTCGCATCCCATGAGAGAAGACACCCCCCTGATCTTTCATCATCTCCCGCGATCCTAGGGCGTAACTTTTCCACCTGCTTTTTTACCAACGGATAATATGACGACTCAAGATGCCGTCGCGGGGGAATCCACGCGATGTAGCCCCCCCCCTTTTAGAGTGCCCGAATCATTCCTAATAGCTCGCGAAAGAGCTAAACGTCGGCGGCCGAGTCCCACTGCGATCGACGTGAAATTTCGGCGGCGTCCCGAAATTGCTTCCATTCAAGTACCGGACGCAATCCCTCGTCCATCTCCACGGCCCGTCGGATGATCTCTAGGCTCTTGGTCGACAAACCGTTCTTCATCTCGAATAGCGCGAACGCCTGCAGTACCTTCGCCGAGCACGAGCACTTCTTATTGGGATCTCGCGATGATGTTTCGATGCCGCTGTCGCCGTTAGCATGCATGTCGGACAATGCCACCAACCGGAAGAAACGGAGGAAGACGGACCTGGTCGCCCTGACGTCACCCGTTCGCTGGACGTGCAATGCCAACAGTAGCGTCGATACCGCCAGCTTGGTGTGATCGCAATCCTTACCCCCCGACATATTGGCCTCGTACGTCAATTCCTCGATGATTCGTCGGTATATCTTCTCGGCGTTGTCCCACTTGCCCATCTTAATTAGGACGCGGGCGTAATAATGCTTTGTCGCGAGTTCGATGAAGTCCTTGTCGTGCTGATGTGCCTGCATGTCGACGTCGTATGACGGAATCCCCGACGAGACGATGGAGGACGAGGAAGACGAAGAGGAGGATTTCTGCGCGCTGGTGACGGTGGTGGTCCCGACGTGATTCTTCCTCATGACCGTGGAGTAGTACTGGACCGACCGTTCGATCCACTCTGTCTTGCGTTGGGACAGTCCGGATAGGTTCTTCCCCGCCGAGAATGCTCCGACGACTGCCATTGATTTCGTCGTCACGCTCGTCGCTTGGTATAATATTGTCGTAAGGAACGCGAAGTATAATGCCGATTTCATCCTCCTTCGCTCGCGAACGGTCGTCGTCGTCGTCGTCATTGTCGTCGTCGTCGCGCCGTTATTATTTCGTGGATCGGTAGAGTCTGTGATTCCCAACGGTATAATCGCGTCGGCGCAGTACCATCGTCGCCACGGCGAGGATTGCGAATCGCCCGGGGGGAAGGACGTCGTTTTTCTCGAGATTTCGCACATTTTTTTGATGGGGAGAGTTAACGTCCGCGCCTTGAGGAGGTGAAGCGGATCGAAAAAGACCTTCGATCGATGATGGGTATAGAAAGCGTCGTGACTTCTTGGATGCTGAGGTGGACGAGGGAAAGTCGTTGTTTTTGTCTTCGCTTTACCGACCTTCGTCAGAGAGCATTGAATGAATTATTGATGTGATAGAAAGCATCGTTGCGAGTGAGGCGCAGAAGTTTTTGTTAAAAATTCTGATACCTGACGAATCCTACGGACTCCTACGTTGGCCTACGACCCAAGTTCGGCTCGAGGTTCTCGGACACCTGCCACGCGCATTCTTCCCCCAAACGCCCGACGGCGCGTGCTTCTTCTATTCTCCATGTCTCATTTCTCCAAGTTTTGGCGGGAATCGAGGGAGAGGGAATTAATTTTTCGTCTCTGAGAAAATTATGTGTTTCTCGTTTCGATTCTCGTCTTTTGAGAAAAATGAGGCAACTTAAATTACCAAGAGTTCCACCCGACAATACGGTCACTAAGGACGAGATCGATCGCCAGATATCTCATGAAACTCACATTCCGCTCTCCGCGCGCGCTTTGCTTCATCACGAAGAAAGGGGAAAGGGGCTGCGCTAATCGCCTGATATTATTTTTGGCGTACGGTTGAGGGATCGTAGGATTGGGAGTTGACCGTCGGTTGGAGAAGAAAGAAAGAAAAGAGCGAGAGTGCTGTGATATTTTTTGTGGTGCACATAATATCCATCTGTGAGGTGAGGATATCATCCCGTAAGAAGAAGCACTCACATCGATGGTGAAAAAGGATGCTAGTATGAATCACCAACATTACCATCATCGCGATCATCCACAACATCCCCTCCCCGGTGGCCGCGGCGTGGGCGGTCCTCCGCCTCCCCCTCCGCATCCGCCCACCACGTCGATGGAGGGGAAGGGGCACGAGGATGCCCATCGCCACCGCCTTGTGCCGACGGGACGCGACTATCCTTCCAAGGTCCATATCCACTACGGTCCTGGCGGTCCTTCGGGACCGCCGCCGCCACATAACGATTCCCATCACGGTGGTGCCCACTATCATCACCCCCATCGTCCTCTCCCACCGCCACAGGGACCGACGTCGGGACCGCCTCCGGAATCGCGTTATCCTCCACCGTCGACCGCGAGGCCGCACGTCGTCACCTCGAGGCATCCGCCTCCCCCGTCCCATTACGCCCATCCGCCGCATCCACCGCATCCGACGTCGCGGCACCACCAGCAACGGCAGTGGCATCAGGGCTCCGTGCCTCCCGCCTCCGCCCCTCAACCCCATCATCCGCACGTGCCGCATCCGGCGGACAGATTCGGGAAGACCATCACCGTCTCGAATCGCCTGACCATACGCGACGGTGAGAGCGAAAACGACGACGACAGCATCGAAGACGAATATCGCGACGACGAGAATGAGGCCGATCAATCCCGATCATTGCCGCGGCGGGCGGAATGCAGCGCGTTCCTGCCGTACCATCCGTCGACGAATATGGCGAGTCATAATCGTGGTGGAACGACGACCGCCCCACCCGTCCTACCTCCCCAACCCCCCGCCTCACTTGCGAGGGAGAAGAAGGGGCCCATCATTGAGGAGGACGGATGCAGCGACGGCGCGAGCGATGACGAGATCAAGGCGGCCAACTCGAGACCGGCGGACAACGACGACATCGACGTCGAGGACGTCGACGGGGGGGGTGGCGAATCGGCTGAGAAGGAATCGCGCGACGATGACAACGAGGGGATCGACGACGACGTCGACGGTACGGGTACTACGACCTCCGATTGCGACGAGGGACGGGATAGGCCCGTCGTCTTCGCCAAGGCGCCGATCGGGGAGGAGGGAGCTGGAGGCGACTACGCCGACGCGTGCGGCGGCGGCGGCAGGATCCTGAAGAGGCCCTATCCGATCTCCACCGCCCACGTGACCTCCGCGGAGGTTGTACGCGCGAATACGACGACGACGACTACGACCACGCTGAAGCGCACCCACTCGACGCTCGATTGCGACACCCGATCCGAGACCATGGCGAACGTCGAGGACATGACGCCGAAGCACATCAACGTAAGCCGTCGCTATCATCGCGATCATTCGATCGTATTCGTAGACGATCGTAACAAGCGACCGAAATCGCAATACGATGACCACCGCCGTCACGATTATCGCCGCGATTACGATCGCGGGTTCCACGATCGGGAAAGGGGAGGGGGAGGAAGAGGGGGGTACTGCGATTACGGCTTCCCGAGACCGCCGCACGATGGCGGGTTGCATCCCTCCGAAGAACGCGATGCGGAGGATCGTCAGGACCGATCCACTATCTCCGGGGGAGGCGATGAGGGTGCGAGCTGGGGAAGGTATTCCCACCAAGAACAAGGGCAAGCGCACGATGGCGAATATTATTACCAAGACTCGCACGACCAGGGGGGGGGAGGAGGAGAAGGAGGAGGGATCAAGTCAAGTTGGACAACGCCCGGCAATTGCGACGGGGCCGCGCCGGGCCTCGACTATTCCACTTCTCACGAGTACGCCGGGAACGGTAGCATCGGGCCGTCGTCCCTTTTGAATTACTCCAATTCCCTTAGTTGGGAGATGCCAACGGGCACGTTGAGTGGCATCGAGAACTCGTTGACCTTCGAGCGTGATCAGGCGGCAGGTGGCACGGAAGGTTCCGTCGCCGTTGGCGTTTTGATTGACAAGAAAGAGGAAGCGACCACGGCGACGACCGACGATGACGATATTCCGCCGTTGACATCCACCGGCAGCACAAACAGTCACTTGCCGCCGAGGAAACGGACGGTGTTTTTGGCGCCCCCGCCCTCCGCCTCTGGCCCCGGCGGCGAGTTATCCGATCCGTCTCATGCGACTGTCTCTGTCACACGTCGGGACGGCGGCTACAACGAGCAACGGCAGCACGATATGACAATCGAGCAAAGGGATATGCCACCTGAGCCATCGTCGTCTCGGGATGACAGGATCATTGCACCACAGAGGGGTGCAGGATTGAGGATGGAGAACAACGGACTTGCGCGGCAAGAGCCGTCTTATATTCCGGCGACTGTTCACTTTCCAGGTGGAGGTCTTAATCAGACACAGCAACCCATCCATCATCATCCCCAGCAGCATCAAAATCAGCATCATCAGCACCAGCAGCATCCCTCTCAGGTTCGATCGTATGATCCTCATCATTATGATCTCCAGCATTCAACGCCACATCACCCTCCTCCACCATATTATCTGCATGATAGTAGAAGGTATGCCTATGATCCACAATACGATCCACCACGGGTCAATTCTAATGGAAGAAGGAGAGGGTATTCAGCAGGAGGAGGAGGCGATGGCGGAGTGCGCAATCATAACTATGGTAGTCCAGGGCGGTATAGTCCTCATTCTACCACCACGTTTTCCCATGGTGCCAACAAAATGAATGGCCCTGGCAGTGCGCCGTGGGGAGCGTCGCCGCACATCCCCAACAATCCTAGTCAACGGCTACATCATAAATACAAAAATAATCCCACGCAGCCCTACCACGAACATTACTATCCAGGTGACGATTGTCCACCTCCTCCGTACCCTGGTCATCCCGGCATGCGTGCTGATGTTGCCGATAGCGGCCGGGAGGATAGTGGCTATGCTTCTGATTCACGAAGCTTAACTTCGACCTTATCCAAGAAATCATTCCGAAGCTTGGAGGATCTGGACGAACCGATGCAAGGTCTTCTGTACCGTGCAAGTTTTTCTTGGGAACAGGGACTGGATGTTCCCACTGGAGGTGGGAATCCTCAATCATCAGCGATGGCTTCGTTTCCCCCGCATTTTTCATCAAGAGGTGGTGGACGAATAGACATCATCCCAAAGCAACTGTCCCAGCAGACAATGATTATGAAGGCTCTAGCAATGCGCTCTGAAATACGAGCCATTGGAAACCCCAATAGTTCGGTCGGGCTCATCTTGCTCTTAGCCATGCCGCAGGATCGACATTGTCTTAGCGAAACGCTGTGTATCATTCGTAACAACGTCGAGGTATTCACGGCCACGGAGAACGATATCAACGCGCCAGCGCCTGGACGTAAGCGACCCATCCAGGTAGGTCAGGTGGGATTGCGCTGCGTTTATTGTCGAATGTGCCCACAGCGTGACCGTGTTAAGAGAGCTACATGCTTCCCGTCGAGTATGAAGCGCATATATCGCGCTGTAATTGACATGAAGCTCGATCATTTTAAGCTTTGTCCATATGTTCCTGCTGGCTTGAAAGCGCGTTTAGACCAACTTCAGACAGGGAGCACGCGTTCAACGGGTATGACAGTGAAATACTTTGTGAAGAGCGCGAAGGAAATGGGCATGTCAGATAGTGTGATAGATGGTGTGTTTATTGATCTTAAATGGGTTGGAAACCCCATGGTAGCAGAGCGAGATGATTATGAGCCACCACCTCTACCTGCCATGAACATGGCTGGTGATGTTGCTGCAAGCAGTTGTGATGATGGAATTGGACCACCATATAATGCTCATAGTCATAGTGGTCGTGAATACCACGAACCCAAGCGGCCCAGGCAAAAGAAGACAAGTGCTCCAAATTTACTTTCAGAAGGGACAAGCCATGATGATGCATGTATGATGGTACCCCTTCAGGCTGACGACAGCTTGAACACATCCAATGTCCCCGAGATACGTTTCACTGGTAAGGTCGTACTTGCGTTGCCGGAGGACGAGAATTTTCTAAGCCCATTACGTTGTTTCCTCCGGAAGAATGTGTGTGCCTTTACGGCTTCCCAACAAGACATTGCTGTACGGACGCCAACGACCTTCTCGGTTCGAGTGGGTCAGGTGGGAGTGGGTTGTGTCCATTGCCTTGCGGTATCCCCAAAGTCGCGTTCGAATCGCGCTGTATGCTTTCCATTCGCCATGGGGCGGATTTATCAGAGTGTTGCTGACATCCAACGATTCCATCTTGGCGAGTGCCGTATGATGCCGCAAAGTGTACGCACTGAGTTTCTCAGGTTGCAGAGTGAGAGCGCCAAAGGATCTCGTGGCCTTGCCACGCGCATGTATTGGATTGATTCAGCAAAAAAGATTGGACTGACTGATGGACCCTCAGGGATGTACTTCCATCGCGATCCAAGCTTGCCGTCTTTATCCTCTCTTAGTTTTGCGAGCGTTGAAAATATTGATGCAACGGTACGAGCTGATGACAATAACGATTCTTTCAGACAGAATCTGACGCTGGTTGTGCCTGAGGACAAATCGACGATTGCTGAGTTCCTGTACCTTGTAATGGAACAACTTCGCCCGTGTCGGTTCACCGACGCCGATCGTAACAAGCGCCGTTCGAAGAACGTTGGCTGTATTGGTGTAGAATGTAAGCACTGCGCTGGCAAGATTGATGGGCGGAAATTCTTTTGGTCGTCGGTGTCAGCAGCTGAGAGTAATTTCGTTAGTGTTCATTCACACATGCTGACCTGCAAGTATATCCCAGAACCGCTGAGAGCTGAGTTGGCAACGTTGAAGACACTGCGTCGAGAGCAAACGAGTCGCCTCAAGACTGGAAGCCAGAAAGCATTCTTCATAAGAGTTTGGTCAAGGTTGCACGGAGAGCCGGTACCGCCACAACTGTCTGATGACACAAAAAAACTAAGCGGCAAGCGCAAGCTGTCAACAAAGGGTGTGCTCGCCCCCGAAGTCTCAACGAGCAATTCTTTTATGAGAGAGATGCTCATCGATGCCCCGATAAAGTCTGAAGATGGAAGTACCATCAGCAAAGACGATTCAGGTTCCTTATGTTCAGAAGCACCACTTATTCTACGTACAGGACATAGTGATGATTCCGATGATCTTCGCGCCCTCCTCGAATCCAGAAGTACTTTGAGCAGCATGCCAAGCGTCGATGAGTCCTTTGTCAAGAATGCTATCCGAGATTCGGAAGCGGCTGAAACAGTCCTCGCCGCCCAAAGCGACGAGTCTGCAGTCAACATTTACACCACCGCAAGTAAGAGTAGCATGAATAGCGTTGCTCTGAATTTGTCTGCTTTTACGATGCATTGCAATGAAGAGGAGAAGGAGAAGCGTAAGCAGCAATAGCACCCTCACCAACCAAGACGAAAACAACAAGGCTTCGAATGAATAGACTGTCAAGCTCACCATAAAAGCACCGCGCATCCCTTCATAAATAGATAATGCATAGTTAAACTACACACTAAGTGATTCTTTTTGGTTTTGACAACTAGTTTAACGTGATAATCATTCCCTGTAGAGCGTCATGTTCGCACTGAGCTTCGAACAAAAAAAGAGGTGTGAATTTAAACAGTCGGCCGGTGCACGATAGAAGAAAGCAACCACATCATAAAACGTAGAATCAGGTTGTTATAAAGGAGTTCCAAACGTTGTATCCTTTGCCGAAGGAAGCTAGAACTTTTCCTCCAAATACCCCCTTCATCCAATAAATGCCGCCAGAGTTGTTGTCCTCGAATTCAAAATGCCCCATCTTTCGACCTAACCTTGCATTGTCTTCATCACCGTCTGTCATCATGTTGTTGGATTCGTAGTGTGAGCCATCAGATAGACGGCCATGAATTTTCAATGAACTTACGCTGTTAGTGGTTGGGCAGAGAAGAACCACTGGCTCGCTGGGCGCAAAAGCAATTGGTGAGATTTCTAATATTCTAGCCCAGAGAGCGGGCATAATGACCTCTTACCTGAACGCCACCTTCCCACGTCCACAACATGCTTTGTTGTCAATTTGCATTGTCGATGATTGAGGTCCCTGAAGACTTGTCCAGCGAACATCTCCAGAAAAACTTGTATCACATGAGAGGACCCAAGCCTTTGTTTTCTCTGTACTCGTCGATATTTGAATGGCCCACGGCATATTGCTAGACATCGATAGGTGGCTAATGTGTGTTTAGCTTTACTGTTAAGTTGGTAA
>JALLBA010000500.1:0-29779 GCA_036939675.1 Cyclostephanos invisitatus
ACATTAGGTAGTTGCAATCAAAGGCGCAACGAGTTTTTCCTCCCCAAAAGGAAAACCGAACATAAATACATACAATATTGAAAGGAGGCAACTCATTTTTAGGGAAAGGCCGGTAAACTTTAATAGTGTACCATACTTACTTATTCCCATGTGAAACTTCTTCGGTCATTTGTCGATCTTGTTCCAAAACTTCAGAATATATATGCCGACAGCCTCCAAGGTGAGTCTGGGAGTCTGAAGACTCTGGCGTAGAAAGCCCCTGACTGCAATGGCACGTAAGTATGATATTGATGACCAAGAGAATACGGTGTTCATTGTGCGAGATCTGCTGTTGAACATCTTCACCCCCCTCCTATTTTATCTTTTTACAGCATTCATGATTACAGTGAAATCGCCTTAAATTTAATCATCTGCTCCAGTGTTCAATTGTAGTCTCATAGCGTGTGATGATGCGTTTGTTGCATTAAAATCGTGTCATGGACACTTGCTCATATGAGCTATAAGCTCTTTCTTGACCTCAAGGATCATCGGGGCAGCACCCTATTCTGTTTCTCTGACTAAATCACCATTGAACCAGCAGGTGAGGGCATACCTATCCTCGCCGTGCGATGCAAGGACTTGGTGTTCCACCCTCGACGAATCGAACAATATCAGCTTCCCGCCGCTGGGGACTATGTCGAGGTACTTACCATCGTCGCCGCCATCTTTTTCGTCGTTCTCGCCGTCGTCGTCATCGTCGTCGACGCTCCCATCGAACAATCTCAATTCGCCCCCCCCGGTCCAATCCGGAGAATTCAGGTACAATATCGCCGTGATGACGCGATGCCTGTAATCGCTCGCGCGGAGCCACCCCAGCAATCCCATCTCGACCAAGGGAATATTGCATCGATCTAGGTGACGCACGTACGCCGACGTGCCGTCGGGCCTGTAAAGCGCAAGCTGGCACTGTCTCGGTACCACGTGACGTACGCTCGTCGCGTAGTCGAATCTATCGAGGAGGTGGGGCACCCCCCGCAATAGTCTCATGCAGTGCACCATCGCGTCGCCGTGGTCGTGTTCGTCGTCCTCCTTGATCGATAGTATCACGTCCTGTCGCACGTCCGCGTCGTTCGGCGACGGCTCCATGATCGAACCGAGAATCTCGGCCCTCGCGCGGGCATATCGTAACGTCGATGGCGAGAGGACGTTGTTGATGACGACGACGTTATTCTCCTCGAGCTCGCGGATGTGGGCTACGGACGGGGAGTTATGGGGGCGCGAAAGGAAGATTAAAATGGACGAGTGAAAGGTGACAGCGTCCAAATTCGACCGGGAGAGGAATCTTCCCGAGCGTCGAAAGGATCACGGGCTCCGAGGTTGTATCGCCGGGTACGGCAGAAAAATGATGAGAGGAGATCGGGGCTCTATCTTCTCCCTACCTCTCCTTCTCTCTCTCTCTCTATCTCTCACCCCTCGTGACGATCGAGCTGAGCGGCGGGTATCTGCACTCCCTCGCGTTCTGGGCGTCCCCCAACGACGTCCTCGTCGCGGCCTCGCACAGTACGCCCACGGCGGCGGCTGTGATGAGGCCCATCGCGGCCACGTCCACGTTGATCTTGCGTAGGAGGTTGTTCATCGTTGATGAATAGGCGATTTGACAAGGAAGTGGAGCTGTGATGTGTGTCGGCTCCTACATACCATAGTATCGTATTTTTTTTACCTTTGTGCCTTTGAAAACGGCATCCATTCCTGCTCTTCGAAAATTGGGAAGACGTCTGTCCTTCACAGACCTGCCACTTCTTGAAGACGACGCATCCTGCCTGAAAGCCATCGGAGAGAGGGAGAGCGAGCGACGACGACGACGACGACCGACGACCGTCCCGACCTTCACCCGATCTCGTGTAGGCGGAACGCCGCGGGGAGGAGGAGATGATAACGAAATGTCGCCTCGCCCTCCACGGCGCCGCCGCGAATTCGCGTCCGCATTCCCTCCTTTGGGTACGTGCCCCCCCCACCAGCCCATGCGCGCCCCACGACGACGACGACGACGACGACGACGACGACGACGGGGACATGGCGGCGGAGGGGACGACGTCGGAAGAGGACGCTTCGATGGTAGTATACGCCTCGGGGGGCGTCGTCAACCTCGCATCGACGTACGAATGCGGGATCGGATGCGACGAGAGCGTCTCGATATCGAGCGTACGCGCGACGTTGGTCACGCGCACGTCGGATCATCGAGCGCCGTCGTCCGGCGACGGGGATGATGGCGGTGGCATCGATAACGTCGCGAGGACGACCCTCGCCAGGGGGGAGAACGCGATCGATGCATCGGAATCGCGCACGATCACGTCGCTGACGTACGTCTCGTATGGAAACGACGACGACGACGATGGTCGTCGATGGGATGGAGGGGGAGGAGGATACGCCGACGATGGACGACGGGGAGATTATGGCATAGTCTCGGCGTTCTCGGACGGGACCGTCACGTCGTGGAAGTACGTCGGATACGACGCGACGACGGGTCGCGGTCGTGGTAATGATCGTCGTGGCGATCTATGGGAGGAACGGGTATTGATCGGGAATGATACGACGATGACTGCTACTGCCACTACTACTACGACGACGACGAACGGTCAGTACAACCCAATGGACCTGCGGGACTCGGTGGCCGACGTGTCTGCGATCGCATTGGACGTTGGTTTGAGACGACGATCCACCGACGCCGTCGAAACGACCGACGATATATGGCTCGTTGCCACCGCGTCCTCCAGGGGGATCTTCCTCCACGGGGCGTTGTCGTCGTATTCGTCGTCATCCTCGTCGAACGAAGAGGACGATGGGGACACGAGGGGGCGGACGACGATCACATCTGTTTACACACGTCACGTGAGTCGTCATGCCGCCGCATCGGTGCACATGCAACATCGACGCAATACGACGACGATGGGCTACGACGACGGGGCCGACGGGGGGGAATGTTACCTGTTCGCCGGATCGGCATCGCCGCGCAATAACAAGATTTGGGTGTATACCATCGCCCACGGCGCAGAAACGCCGTCGTCGTCGTCGTCGTCGTCGTCGACTGCAACGACCACGTGGTTATCCCACCCCCTGCTGCGCGTCGACGAGCCGATATGTCACGGATACCTCACGGGCCATCAGGATTGGATAACCTGCTTCTCGTGGTTGGACCTACCCCCCGTCCACGGAACGGACGATAACGATAACGGCATGTCGGACGGTAGGAGGAGGGATGGGGGCTTGTCGTTGTTGGCGAGTTCCGGACACGATGCCAAGATCCGTCTATGGAAATTCACGACGTGGACGAATAACGCGCCCTCCTCGTCTTCCTCCATGGCGAGGGGCGGGGGTAGGCCGCGGACGGAGGGGGGGACCGACGATATCGTCGAGGACGACGAGGACGTTGTCGATGAGGCCGACATCGATGACCTCGAGGAGGAGGAAGAGGGGGAGGCACGTCTTACGGTGGTCCACGTCGTCGCTGCTGCGGCCGCCGTCACCGCGATATCGTTGGAAGCTCTGCTCCTCGGACACGAGGAGGCCGTGACGTCCATATCTTGGAGGAGAAGGCCCGGCGCACTGGAGGAGAACGACGGCGGACCGTGCCTGCTGAGCTCCAGCATGGATCGGACCATCCTACTCTGGATGGAGGAGGGACATGCCGGTGGGGGGGGCGTGTGGATACCGATCTCGCGCGTCGGCTCGGCCGGGGGAATACTCGGCGGACCCATCGGTGCATCGCTAATGGGATTCGTCGACGCCGCCTTCTCCCCCGATGGCAATCGCATCGCGGGGCACGGGTACGGAGGCTCTATTCACTTCTGGACTCGAGGTGCACATCGGACCGGCGAGGTGGTGGTCGACGGGGCGTCATCGGAGGAAGACCGCGACGACTGTGCATTCATGTCGACGGCGCGATGGGTCGCCGACCCTTGCATCACGGGCCACTTCCGATCCGTGGAGGATATGGCGTGGGACCCGAACGGCGAGTACCTGCTGACGACGAGCTCGGATCAGACGACGCGTTTATGGATGGAGGTGCCGACGACCTCAAGAACGACTCGTCGATGCAGGTGGATGGAGGTAGGAAGGCCTCAAGTTCATGGTTACGACATGACCTCGATCGTGTGCATCGGAGGGGAGGACGATAGTCGCGACAAGGACGGCGAACCGCGACATCGGTTTGTTAGTGGAGCTGATGAAAAGGTTTTGCGCGTGTTCGATGCACCGGCGTCGACGTTGCGACTTTTCCGATCGATATCTCGATTGCGTGGCATCGTCGCTAATAGCAACGAATCCCCTTCCAAGGAGTCGTCGTGGAGGTCCGAACGAGCGTTCATGCCCTCATTGGGACTGAGCAATAAGGCCACCGCTGATACTGATATGGAGAGCAGTAAATTCTCCGGCCCGGTTGACGATAATGTTCCAGCGCGGACCTTGGACACGATAGAGGAATTGAGACTGCCCTCGGAGAGAGACCTGGGCGTCACCACTCTATGGCCGGAGACGGGAAAATTGTTTGGACACGAGTCCGAGCTGATGTGTTTGGATTCCTATCGCGCACAGACGGGCACGGGGGAATTGTCATTGGTAGCATCCTCGTGCATGGCTCGGAACGATGTCGCCAGTGCAGCCATAAGGCTTTGGGATGCGAAGAAGGGTAAATGCGTAGGGGTCTTGAAGGTGAGAGACGTGTCTATTGATTGTTCAATATTATCACTGTTAACAGACATTCTCTGATCCGATGCATTCATCATATCACTCAGGGTGGCCATCGATCGACTGTCTCAACAATGTCGTTTTCACGCGACGGCAAATATCTAGTAAGTTGATTGGGTACCTCCTGGATGCACCCGTGTTCCCCGGAACTAGCGTTCCTCGCGGTACTAAAACATATCATCGCCGTTGACAATTTTTCACAACAACACAGGCATCATCTGGCAAAGATCGCAGGATTTGTATTTGGAGGAGAATAAAGAGTCCCACGGCCGGTCTGGAACATTTCTTGGGCTACGACCTTTCCGCCGCGGCCGATTCCGCGCACAAACGTATCGTGTGGTCGGTTCATTTCTGTCCGCAGAGGCCCGACATACTCGCGTCCGGCTCGAGAGACGGACTGATTAAAATCTGGCGCGTCGCGGAGGCGGACGATGGGATTCTATATCTGAAGGAGTTGTACAGGTAAGGCTTTTCACATGTTTGAGGTAACTATCTTGGGGCCGTGGAAAATGCATCGTTCTCACGGTTCCGTTTATAGATTTGGACCTTCGTTCAGGGGGGGGGAGAAGATTCCCGTTACCGCGGTCGCATTCGCGGAAGATATCCTCGAGGGCGTTAATGGCGAAAACGATAGCGGAATATTGAGCATTGGCACCGAATGCGGTCGGATTGAAATTTGGTTAGTCCCCGTACCATCCTCGAATAATATGAGCTCGCTCGACGGCGATCGATCGAATCCGTGCCCGTCGTTGATGTATACGATCCCATCCAATGATAGCCACTTTGATACGGTCAAGAAAATCGCCTGGCGCCCGGGCGCAGCATCTTCGGAAGTTTCCGCCGGTCTAACATTCGCGAGCTGCGGTCGAGACGGTGGTGTACGAATATTCAATCTATCCTAAAAGGAAACGTTCATCGGAAGGCGATTCGAGGAGAATACAAGCACATGGATTCAATGTATACCATTTTTTTGTTTCTAATAGTTATGGTGGTACCACGTCGCAATCCATGGATGAGCGAGGGCCTTTCGTGCCGTGAACCTCTTCCGCGAATCCCTCCTCAACATGCACCTGATGAAATCCTTCGCACCCTCGCTCTTGTCCGACCATGCACGGGTCGGGAATTCCAATTTCCCCCCCGTTATCAATTCGAATACCTCCTCATCGTTATCCCCCCTGAACGGCGGGTAGCCACAGAGCAGTATGTACGCCACGATCCCTATCGACCAAATGTCGGTGGATCTGTCGTACATACCCCCGAGCAGCTCCGGGGACATGTAATATCCCGTCCCGACGCGTCGACTCATCGGCATCTCGTCCCGTGCGTGCCTCCTCGATAGACCGAAGTCGATGAGGCGTATGTCCGCATCGACGCGATTCGATGCCAACAGTATATTCTCCGGCTTTATGTCGCGATGTACGATGTCGTTCTCGTGGAGGTATTCGACCGCCGATAGGAGCGACCCGACGATGCGCGACGCGATGACCTCGTCGAAACATCCATCCTCGGTGGTACGTTCGATGATCCTATCGAATAATTCGCCGCCGTCGCACCTCTCGGTGATTATGTGAACCTCGACGTCGTCCTCGTACCATCCGACCATTCTTATTACGTTCGGATGGTCGATGTCGATGAGCAGATCGAGCTCGCGACGCAGGTCGTGGACATTCTTCGTCCTCGACTTGCATATCGACTTGCAGGCGTACGCGCGTCGCGTATCGCGATGGACGCACTCGCGCACCTCGCCGTACGCGCCATTGCCGAGGACCCTCGGCAGGACGACGTAATCGTCCAAGACGCCTCGAAGGGATCGGCGACCGCCACGGTCGTTCTCGGGATGGGACGACGACGGGATGCTGTCATCGTGCGCGATCCCCCGTCCATCGCTGCTGAGGCCGCTACCGAGGGATATGGTCAGGGGAGGAGGACCTTCCATCTCCTCCAGCAATGCCCGATGCGCGGCGGGGGTGACATGGAACCCCTCGACGATCGATTGATACATCATGCCGACGCCGTTGTCGTCGCAGTCTCCTCCGATGGCGGGGCCCATGACGCGATGCTTCCTCCCAGGATGGCCGAATCTCTTCATGATGATCGATTGGCTGGTGGACAATGGGATGTTCTTCCTGGGGAAGTTGTGATGGATTTTTTTTTCGTTTTGGGGAAAAAATTGTGAGCGCACACGATTGGGCGAGCTATGGATCCCGGTTGACGGTCACAATACACCCTAAGAATATATGTATCAAATCATAACGAACCCTTCCCCATTTCGTGACCCCCCACATCCCCCTCGCGACAAGCTCGATTGCGTTTTCGTCGGCTTGTCTTCTCGCCGTCTGCATATTATTTATCGTATCGGAAAATGGGTTGTCCTGTACTTATCGTCAAACAATGGAGTTCTCGTTGGGCGGGTCACGATATTTCGTCGGTCCGAGTTCTCCTTCGGAAGGGGGGGGGGGGGCTGTGAGGTCGTCGGGTCGGCAAGCCGGGGCATATCGAATCGCTCTTCGCATAAGCCCCCCGTCGACGGATGTATCACAAGACCTTTTAGAAATAAGCAAGGCCCGTTTCGGATGGCCGTGCATAAGCCGAATTTCGAAATGAGAACTTTTCCACGTTTCATGTGAATTGGTACCATATAATGGAAATAATAGTTATGGCCGTCCACGATACTGGGAATTAGTACAGAAGGAGGGATCCGGGTGGCCAGGCGGGCGGCTTATGTGAACGGTCGAGGTGTAAACCCTTCGCAATCGATTGGCTCGGCCTCGTGAATTGATCGAAGGGGGTCAACGAACTAGATATGCCCTTCTCACGATGAAACCGGTTATGCAGTTTGCAAAGATCCGGTGGACCACAGCCTCCTCCTATCGTACAATCGATGTCCTAGTACACGCTGATTCACAAAAATAAAACACAATAGAGCAATAGACACGGCGCCGCAATATGATTGGGAACGGCAGCGCGGCTCCGAATGAGAGTCAATAACGGCGAAACGAAGTAACATGCCGTCGTCGTCGTCGTCGTCGTCGTCGTCGATATCGTTATCGTCGTCGACGTTGACATCGGGTGCGTCCCACGCCGGCGGCGTCGGCGCGTCGAATGTCACGCCCGATGGCGCGTGTCCGTGCCATCCGGCGATACGATTGCGTCGACGCAATCGTCGCACGGGGGAATGGAAGGCATTGCTCGAGAGCTGTCCGCTCTGCGATGCAACCGCCTTCCTGGATGGGGTGCGGGGGGTACAAAATCGGTCACTGTCTCATCGGGAGGGGGAGGGGGAGGGGGAGGGGGATGTTGTAAATGTCGATGATGGCGGACCCACCCCCGACGACGTCCGCTCGGTCGCGAACGCGTCGTCCGACCGCCCCTCGATCCCAGGCAGATCGTCGTCGATATGGCCGTCGTCCGTGAGGTCCGCATCCCGGGGCCTGTCGTCGTCGGTGGGTCCGTCGTCCGCGAGACGGCCGTCGCGCGCCGCATGTCAACGCCGGGGGGGGGAGTATCGGGATGACGATTCCGACCTGACCGAGGACGAATCGTGCGCGACCTCCATCTCGGCGATGTCGACATCGAGGCGACGGGGATCGTCGTCGTCGTCGTACGGGGATGGGACGTCCCGTCGACGCCATCGTGCGTCGTCGTACGCGCATGGGGGGAGGATCGGCGCCGCATCGTCCCCGCCCGCCGGCGCATGCGCGGGGGCTGGGGTCGTCGAATGCGGCAATTCCTCGATCGCATCCCATTCGTCCCGATCGACGTCCATACCGGATGACGACGTCGTCGTTGTCGTATCGGTCGACGATCACATCGTCACCCCCCCCTCGGGGGGAGGGGGGGGCGGGAGCTGTCCCACCACGGACGACGAGTGTTGCTCGTCGACGGAGGACGAGGGGTACGCCTCCTCGGGCACCGCATCGTCGTTGCGTTCGTCGCGTTCGCGACGACGACGGAATGCCTACGGCAGGGCATCGGGGCCGATGCCGGTCGTGCCGGGAGTGCGATTCCATCCGGAGACGAAGAGCGCCGCGCCGGATGCCACCTCGGAGACATCGAGCGTGCAATCGAGTCTCGCAACGTCTACGGCGGTGGGGGGGGAGAATACCACGACGACGACGACGACGACGACGACGCGCATCACGACGTCGTCGTCGGAGTTGCGACGAAGGGAACGTCGATCGAGGGGTGGGGGGGTAGGAGGAGGCGGAGGAGGAGGAGGTACGGTGGTGGGGGAGGATGGCGGTTCCATCTCCAACGCCCTCGTCCTCGCAACTGGATCCAACGACGACCGCTCGATTGTCGTTTCCGACGATGCCGCCAACAACGATCATCGTCATCATGCCAACGCCGTCGACCGCGGCGGTGGCGTCGACGGTGCCACGTCGACGACGACGACGAGGACGACTCCCGTGACGTCGTCGATACTGCGCAAGTCGTCCTTCGGATCGCTTGGACGACATGCGTCGTCCGGGTCGATGACGTCCGCGGATCATCATCGCGCCGTCGTCGTCGACGACGTGGACGGTTCCGGCGGGGGGGGCGGGGAGGTGACGGGCGGGGGGGGCGTTCCGTTGTCCGACCTCGTGCCGGACCTGCCCTTCGCATCCGGTAACGGGGGGAGGGAGGATCCCCCCCCCCTCACGCCGTCGTATGCACCCGACGTGGGCGTGGACGGCGAATCGCCACCGTCCCGTCGCGACGAGAAGGAGGGGAAGGACAAGGAGGAGGAGGAGCGAGATCGATCGTCCTTCTCGTCGCAATTGGCCCTCCTCCACCCCAAGCGCGGCGGACGGTGCCATCGGGAACAGGATGCGGCGGCGACGACCGTCGGTGTGGGGGGGAAGCCTGGGAATTGGACCCCCCCACCACCGCCCCAGCGTCCGAAGCCGTTGCCATCGGCGTACTGGGCGTCGTACACGGACGTTAGGGATCGCGCTCAGCAGCAGGCGCACCATCATCAGGAGAAGCAGTTTCATCCCTCGTCGGTTCAACCTCCGCATCATCATCGGGATGGTTCACCGGACCACAGACCGCAGCAGCAGCTATGGCAGCATCACCAAGAAAGGCATCAGGGTCAAGTATTGCAGCATCACCAAGAAAGTCATCAAGGTCGAGTTGTGCAGCATCACCAAGAAAGTCGTCAAGGTAGAGTTGTGCAGCATCACGAAGAAAGTCATCAAGGTAGAGTTGTGCAGCATCAACAAGAAATTCATCAAGGTGGAGCGTTGCAGCATTACCAAGAAGGTCAGCAACGCAGAGCGCAGCCGCAGCCTCAAGAGCAGCAATATCCTATGCAGGGAGGTCGATCGATATCGCGCGGGCGCGAGCGAGCCGATCCGCCGCCGCAGCAGCAGCATCCGGAGCAGCTCTCCCGACAGGGCAGTCGTCCGTCATCCCGCGGTCGTGGACGCTTGGAGCCGCAAGCCGACAACGTCGTCCAGAGACGCCCTCGCTCACAGAGCCGCGATGGCGGACGCGAAACTACGGACGCGAACGTCCCATCTCGACCGAGATCGAGATCGCGTTGCTCCTCCACCCGAGGCGACTTCAACCAGAGCGTTGCCAGTCTAGGCAGCCGTCGTTACCATAACCAGAGCAATGCCAGTCTAGGCGGTGATGCCCGCTGTGACCATGGCCAGAGCTCCCTCAGTCTAGGCAGCGGCTGTGGTCGACCGGTGACTGGGATCCTGAGGAACGGGAAGAACTCGCAAAACCAGTCACATCGTAACGATGGTCATCAGCCCCATCATCCCGAGACATCGTTGCAGTTGCATCCACAGCACGCGCATCATCAGCAGCATCGACGGAGGCCATCGCAGGGCGGCGGCAATGAGTCCAACGCTCACCTGCATCTCCAGAAGATGGAATCAAGAGAAAACTGGAAGGATCAATCGTTCCTGAGTCGTGCCGAATCTCATACTACTGAATCAGAAACCTCCCCTGAATCTGAAAGTACGACGTTCCTGCATGAATCAAATGACTCATTCGTCCATCGCGGGGAGTCTCTGTTGGAACCGAGCTTGTTTGATGATAGGGGGCGATGCGCCAGGCATCCACACATCCGACTGCGCAAGAAGAAGATGATGGGAGGATGGAAGATCTTATTGGTCAATTGTCCCGATTGCTGCATCGAAGGGATGTTGAGGATGCGTCTTGAGGCTGGTGATGGCGGGAATAATGGAGGATTCTCGAAGTCCGCATCACGAGGAGAAAGTGGGGCTGACAAGAATAGCAAGAGTATGAGACGAAAAAACTCACAGGACGGCTCTGTCTCCTCTAAGGATGACATGCCCCCGATCTCCCAGCTTATCATACGCAAGCAAAGTGACTCGTCGGTGATTTCTGAAACCACGTACAGCACACCTCCTGATGATTCCAGGGGCTCAACGTCGACGGACCGGTCCGGATCCGGCCGCTTCCAGGTTCACAACTCTGCCCCCCAAGACGACCCTCGAGGAATACTTCCTCCTCCTGCAGGGGGTCTTCGTCGTGTCAGGCGCATGCCTTTCACGGACGCTTACGGCGATAAGGGATGGTACACGGGAGAGGTCGCGAGTGGCAGTGGCCTTCCCCACGGCCGCGGCACACTGCACTACTGTGACGGACGTGTCCACGATGGCAGGTGGAGCAACGGATTAGCAGCGAGCGCCGGCAGCAGCCCCGGAGGTGGGGGCATGACCAACAAAAAGACCATCCCAGTGAGTCCAGGTGCCCCGCCGCCCTCGCATTCTCCTTACGGCAGTTCTAAATCGCTGCAGACGCCACGGAGCTGTAGTGATGTGATAGACTTGAGATGCAATAGTGGCCGAAGTCGCCACGATCATTCACCTTCGGTCAACCACACTCGCCCCACTTATCCAAGCTTGCCGGCACAACAGAAATCTTCTCCTAATAAAGCCACGTTCGACTATGAACGGCTCAACGGCAAAGATGGTCACCATAATATATGCGAAACTGACCAAAGCAACAATACGGAGGAGGAGTTCCAGGACTGGTTCCGAAGAATCAATGGTGTAGATGCAAGCATGTAGATGAAATCATACAATATTACTGTCTCATGGAGTGATATTTGGTGTGTTGCGTACTTTAGAAAATTGTAACACAGCATAATATTCTTTCTTATGACCAAATTTAACAATAGAGTTGTTTTCTCTCTGACAGCATATGAGTTTTGTCTTACTCTCGGAGCAGAAGTGTTACGAAGAAATCAACTGAGATGGGTTCCCTCTGACAGCAATGAGTTACGTTTTACATTCGCAGACGAAGTGTAAATGAGAAAAGTAGGCCGTGAGAGTTGCTGATGGCTGCTGCCTGTGCCAGTGGCATCAAATTAGACATGCATGTGATGTGCTTATTGTCATCGAAGAGGTTCATCGAGAAGGGGTTTCAAAATGATTAGAGAAATTTATGCCTTAAAGTCGCGAATGAGACACGAACGACATTCGGGTGGTGATGTTTTGAGCTCATCTCGGAAAGGATCGCTATATCACTTTCAGCGCACTCATTTTCTTTCATGACTTTGCTTGCGACTTTGTCTTGTCTTTGTCGATATGATGTGGCTCTTTTTGGTTTGCCATCCAAACGCTGGCGAAGCCACCCTTGCCAATCACGCGGATGGGGTTGTAGAGATCTCTGACCTCTTGCGGCGCGGCCACTCGTCTAGAGTTGGTGGATTGGAAGAGCTCATTATGTTAACTCGCGGGAGAGAAATGGCAATAAATTCTCCCAGAGGAACAGATGAACGATTTATGTGCCCCATACGATTCGCAACAGCGACAGCAACAATTCCGTCGGGCTGAGAATGTTTGTTGGATGTGTGACTCTATCTCCACCTCATTGGCTGCATCGGATCGCGATTAACTATCAGCGTTCAGGGTTAAAACAAAAGATCGAATCCCGCAGGGACAGATATTATCCGTATTTCTGAGTTATTCCCAACAAAGATAAGACCTGTTGGGATGGTTTTCTGTTTAAATTTTTAGAGTGATGTATTAGATGTCTAATTTTTTTGAAACGTCGACTACCTAGATCTCTCATGAAGAATTAATATCATGGACTCTTTTGTTGCTTTAGCTGCAACGAAGAAGGATGTTATGGAATCGCTCTGGCCCCGCGCGATCGAGGATGATTACGAAAGGATAAGGCCGCTCGGAGAGGGAGCCTTCGGCAAAGTCTGGCTCGCGAGGGTTAAGAATCGCGAGGATGAGAAAGCGCGCGATGAGGTCGTCGACGGCGACGACGAAGAGTCCCTCGATTCGTTCGGCGCCGGCGAGTACTCGTTCGACACACGCGCCCCAGGTGGTATGGAGGATACGCCCGCGTTCGTCGCGATAAAGCAAATCGCCACATCGAGGGAGGAGGATAGGAAATACGCCATGCGCGAAATCGCCATCCTCTCCGAGATCAATCATCCGAATATCATAAGGTGTTTGAGGTACGTCGAGATGCCGCGAAGTCAACTCGTGGTCATGACGCTCGCCGATGGGCCGAATCTTGGAGATCTCGTGACGGTCGGGGGGGCTCTGTCGCTTTCACTGGCGCGATTGGCCGCACGACAATTGATCTCGGCGGTTGCGTACCTACACGGTAGGGGTGAGTTGTATCGTCGAGATCTTAGGACATGATTTTTTTCATTTTAGTGTGTGTCGCATACTATGAACTTTACCAGATATTCAAAAAATAGATATTATACATTTCACAAATGTTCGCATCTTTCAAATACAGGGGTTATCCATCGCGACATAAAACCCGACAACTGCATACTTGTTGCAAAGATGGCCACGACATCTACCCATCATGATAAATCGACGAAGGACGACTGGATGTCATATGATTCATTTTGGGATGACAATGCAGTGTTCGACAAAAATGAGTGGCAGATTGTACTTGTAGATTTCGGATTCGCCAAGGCTCTGAGGCCTGACGAATGTGCAACGCAGAACAGCGGAAGACGCACCTCCATCAGGACATTAGTCCAACGTGGTATCGAGAAACAGGCCAGCCAGATCCTCGAGCGGAAAAACAGCAGCATTCCTACATCCGCGACGGATATGACTCCGATGAAGACAGGCGTCTCAAGAAAAGCCTCGAGACGCATCTCAAGGAGAGCCAGTTCCTTTCAGAGGACGCCGTTCAGGGCCATGAGCGCCCTGGGCACACGGGACTTTGCCGCTCCGGAGGTCACCAACGCACGAGCAAAGTCTGACGGAGATACCGCGCTCGCGGAGAATGTTTCCGACTACGGCCTGATCTCCGACGCATACTCCATCGGAATCACAATCAGGGTAATGCTGACCGGCGTCCCAGCTTATGAGGCGAACGAAATGGCCTTCATGAGTTCCCAAGACGGCGTCCTATCTGCGATATTTTCGTGTTGTTCGACCAAAGGAGGAAAACGCAAAAGACGGTACAAATGGCTCGACGAGACGCCCAAGCCCGCGCGCGAGCTGGTCCTGAAAATGACGAACCCGGTATATGCGGATCGCCTTTCGGTTCCCATGGCACGGGAAGAATTATGGATCAAGGGTGGCATGACCGTGGACGACCCGGTGATTACGCTCCCCACGGGTGACTTCCCAGCAATGATTGACGATCCGATCAAATTCCTTAAATGTGCCAGTGCATTTTAATGACTTCCAAAGGGGGAGGGAGGGAGAGAGATGTATAGAGCCACGTTGTGGAGACTACCATGACGAACATATGTTGACTTACATTCATTCCCTTTCCTTTCCCTTCCAGCTTGAATTTCATTTTATACATGAGCTCTTACGTGTTGCATCTCGTCCTCGTCAAACCTTCGAAGGAGAAAGTGCTCCCATCAAATTGGACCAAGCCCAAGACGCGGGGGACGACGATCTCCGCCCGATGTCACCCCCGTTTATATTTTTGGCGGAGGAGTCGTAACGACGATCCGACGATCTCCCGCCGCGGACGACGACGCCGCCTCCCCCGCCGGCGCTGGAGCGCGAAGCGTCCAACTCCGCCGAGCGGCCGGCGTCGCCGCAGTCGCCGCCGACGCCGACCGGACAGACCCCTCCACCGCATCCGCCATTCGTCATAGTCATCGGCGTCATTGGCGCCGTCTTCGTCGGCGTGTCCCCCGTCGTCCCCGCAGTCGAGGAGCCGAAGTTGCCGATCGACGTGGTCCCGCCGCCGCCGCCGCCCCGCCCCCCCGCCGTCGTCGATATGGTTCCCATTCCCGTTCCGCCTCCTCCCCCACTACCACCACCGCCGCCGCCACCTCCACTCATGTTCCCGCGAACCTCTCCCCTCCCCCGTCCCAATCCCTCCATCGTGCTCGGCGGCTCGAAGAGGTTATTCCTGTATTCGGTATTCGGATTCCAACCATCGGGCGTCGCGAACGGCGGACGCTTCTTTAGAAAGAACAGCCTAGGACGTCGACACGCCATCGCGTATTCGCCGAAAACATACGCGTCGTTGTCGATGGAAATACGACGACGGGGTGTCTTCATCGTATCCTTCTCGTCGTCGTCGATGTCCCGGGGGGGGGGGAGGTCGTCACTGCTACGACAATCCTCGACATTCGACGCACCGCAATACTCGCAGCTCGTCGGACCGATGGGCGAACACGGCGAGTAGGATGGTGGATACGGACCCCCGCACGACGATGCGTTGGTGCAATCGTCGTCGTTGCCCCCGCCGCGACCGATGCCGCCGTTCCCTCCCCCCCCCCGTCGATAATTGAAGTAATTCGACGGACGAAAGCGGAGGAAATCGGTGGGTATGCCACCGCATCCCATGGTCATGTGATCGACGCTCGACTCGAGTGCGGCGATGCAATTCGTGTTCGACGCCGCGTACTCGTGACACTGCTGCTGGCACGGATCGAAGCTGCCCCCATCCCTTTCCCCCCCGCCGGAGGACGCATTCGCGTTCGGCGTATTCGCGCCGTCGTTGTTGCCGTGGTCCCCTCCCCCGATATCGGCGGAGGCCACGGAGTTTCCACCGTCGCCGCCACCGGCACCAACACCGTGACGACTATGCCGTTGTTGTATGTGACTGCCTGAGTTATCGTCGTAGTTGTAATGTTGATTGGACGTCATGGTTTTGGGTTCGTCAGGAAATTCGTAAGGAGTGATGTTAGAGTTAAATTTCGCGGGGGCAACCCCTTTTAATATCCCGCCCAATTTCTAAAAGTTCTCTTCATCTTCACAATAATGTTGTCTGCTGTGACTATTAGGTAAGTGAACTATGACGTCACCCCTGCCTTACACGCGTCAGTTCTCGGGCCGGCGGCGCGTCCATCCATCACGCCTCGCCTCGCTCCACAAAGCAAGAAAAAGCTTTCTTCCGGTGCACGCCTCCTCGTCCTCGTTTCCATCATCCCTTCGACCACTACTAGAGAGATCAACAAACCTCCATCCCCAGAGCCGTGTTACGCGCTCGTTTCTGCACGAAAACCTCATATCGCGGAGTACCAGAGGGAGTAAGGAAGTGAAGAAGTAGAAAAAGGATCGGTAAGGGAAGAATTATCATGTCGGATACACCGCGACGACGAGGCCATGGCTCGTTCCTACTCGCGGCGTCCGCCGCCGTCGCGTTCGTCCTATCCGCATCCGCGCCGATGACGACAATGGCGTTCCTTTCGCCCTCGTCCCGTATTTTATCATCATCGCCGCGATCGTCGTCGTGCGCCAACAGCGACAACGGCGGCGTCGTCGTCGCGGCGCGATCGACGAGCATCCTGACGATGGCGGTGATGCAGGAGGAGGATCGACGTGAGGAGCGCGATCCCGCCCGCACGCCATACCAGGGCGGACGGGGCGGTCGAGGTCCATCGGGGAGCTACGGCGGCGGCGGCGGGGGGAGGGGGGGAGGACGAGGCGGGGGCGGTCGCGGGAGGGATGGAGAGGGCGGCGGCGGTCGTTCCACCTCCTACGGCAGGGGCGGACGCGGACCACCGTCCGGGGGTAGGGGGGGCGGATCCTCCCCCTACGGTGGCGGACGCGGGGGGGGAGGGGGGGGGAGGGGGTACGGCGGCGATCGCGACGGCGGTCCGACCGGACCCGTCCTCGAGCTGCGCAATCCCATGAGGCTACAGAGGGTGCAGACCCAGCAGCAGCGCGACGAGCAGGGTCGGTGGTCGGAACAGCGCGAGGGTGGTGGGGGTAGGGGCGATGGATCCGGACGCTTCGGGAGGGGCGATGGTGGACGGGGCAGGGGCGATGGATCCGGCCGCTTCGGGAGGGGGGAGGGACGCGGAGGGGGGGGCAGGGGGGGCGATGGCGGTAGGGGAGGCGGTCGTGAGATGACGGGCAGGGGAAGGGGAGGTGGTCGCGGCGAGATGGGCAGGGGGAGGGGGGGAGGAGCGCCCGGCGCCGTTGGCGGCGGCGACGATTCGTCCGGAGGCGGGAGCGAGTTCGGTAAGTGTCCGTATTCCTCGTCGTGTTGCGGTCTTTGGTTATTCGTTTCGTCGTCTTGCATTTCGAGGCACAGAGGGGGGGGGGGGGGGGTAGAGAGGGAAAGGGAGGGGGGGGGGGGGGGGGGGGGGGGGGGGGGGGGGGGGGGGGGGGGGGGGGGGATAGAGAGAGAAAGGGATGGAGAATGGGTGGGTTTGAAAACTGATGAGTGCGCACGCTCCGTGGAGAGGATCCATGCACGGTCGCGGACTGATCACTTGGGGCGACGACGTTTTGTCCATCAGATTCCCCCTAGCTATCCGATCTCGGTCTCTCTCTCTATCATCGAACTCGACCCGGAAATTTTTTCCTTCTTCGACGCAAATTTCACGCTCTAACCTAGTCCTTGTCCGATAACTTACTTCTGGCCCATCGAGGCGAATCTCGGTATAACTCAGGCAAGGGTCCGGCGCGCAAGCCTGGCGACAAGAAGAAGGTCGGGGCCGCCGCAGGTCGGGGATACGGCAATGACAACGGAGAGGGCAGGGGACGTGGTCGTGGCGTGTCCCTCCGTATCGGGTCCGGAAAGAAGGGTGGACAGGCGGAGGTCATGCAGCGTAGGGGCACGTTGAAGCGTAGGGATAGGAGCAGGGAGAAGGCGCTTAAGGAGGAACGCGCAATCGAGAGGAGGACGGTGTTCTTGCCAGGGTGAGTATAGTATTACTGTGCAGGAGGTCGTCTCTGTTGATTTGCGCGGCATGCGTGTGTGCCAAATTGATGACATTTAACAAGCATGTTCCTTCTTGCCTTTTTGTGCATAAAATAGCACGCCGATGACGGTGGGCGAACTAGCCGAGGCCATCGGCGAAACGCCCGTGTCGGTCATCAAATTCCTGATGGTGGACCTCGGCGTCATGGCGGCGGTGTCCCAAACTCTGGATCCATCTACGTGCGAGGCGGTGGCCGAGGGATTCGGTAAGGTCGTTGCCGGGGAAGACGACGAGTACGATGACGACGAGGAGTGAGTTTAGGGCACATTTTGCATTGTCCAGGGGATTCCTATGCCCACAACTCACTTACGCCAACGTTATCGATACAACGATTTTTTGCTCATCAAATACTCAAAAGTGACGATGACATGGAAGAGACTGCCATTGATCTGGGTATCGCGATGGACGAAGACGATCCAATGGATCTCAAGCCTCGTCCGCCCGTTGTTACCATCATGGGACACGTTGATCACGGCAAAACGTCTCTACTCGACGCGATCCGGAACACGCGCGTTACGGCGGGCGAGGCCGGTGGGATCACGCAGGCCATCTCGGCATATCAGGCCGAGCATATGGGCAGCCTCATCACCTTCATCGACACGCCGGGGCACGCGGCGTTCACCGACATGAGAGAACGCGGCGCGAATACAGCCGACATCATTATCCTCGTCGTCGCGGCCGATGATAGTGTCAAGCAACAGACAGTCGATTCCATAGTCTGCGCCCGACAAGCGGGGGTGCCGCTGATGGTGGCAGTGAACAAGATCGACTTGCCCGCCGCCGACACGACGCGCGTATTGGCGGATCTAGCTGGGTACGAGGTGCTGACCGAGGATTTGGGTGGGGAGGTACTGTGCTCCAAAATAAGCGCCAAGGTGGGCACCAATTTGGACGACCTGCTGTCGAAAATTATGCTACAGGCTGAGATTTTGGATCTTAAGGCCAATCCCGATCGTGACGCGCAGGGCGTCGTAATCGAGGCTCGAGTCGAGAAGGGACTGGGCGTGGTGGCCACAACTCTCATCCAGAAGGGAACTATCCGCGTTGGCGATTCGTTCGTAGCTGGGGAGGCAAGCGGAAAGGTCCGTGCTTTGATCGGGTTCGATGGCAAGACGAGGTATAAGGAAGTGGGGCCTAGCACACCCGTGAATGTTGTTGGCATGACCGGGGTACCGCAGGCAGGCGACCTCTTTGTGGTTGCGGAAGATGAGCAAACAGCAAGAGAGATTGCCGCTTCACGCGCGAGGTGAGATTTCTATGACAATATGACTTGGACAAACTTATGATCTTGTTGCTAATGGTGAATTTGCGCTCTTGATCTTCTAATCTACAGGATTGCACGTGAGAAAAAGTCGTCAACCTATCAATCGGGGCTGATGCAATCAGTTGCAGGTATCTTCGCCGGCGGCAAAAAGGAACGTCGTGAAATCTGTGTAGTCGTGAAGGCCGATGTTCAAGGCTCCGCCGAAGCCTTGGCAAGAGCCCTACAGGCTCTCAAATTGGAAAACGAAGAGGCCGAAGTCGGCATCAAGGTTCTGATCAGTGAGGCAGGCGATGTGACTAAGAGTGACATCGCAGTGGCGAGCGTCACACCAGATACCACTGTGATTGCATTCAATACTGGTGCCAATGCAGCAGCAATCGATGAAGCTCGTGTGCTTGGAGTTCCTATCGAGTATTACGACGTTGTGTGAGTATGCTGTTGACGTTGGAGGGAGCTTGAAACTGAGACATTCGTACAATCTGCTGATGCGTCATCTTAATTTTTTTTATAGGTACGCTGCCATAGAGTCTGTAGAATGTCGCATGCAGGAGATTCTATCTCCCACCCCAGAAGGAGAATATGTCGGCTCCGCCGTCGTTCAAGAGGTATTCAACATTGGCGGTACCGGGAACATCGCCGGAAGCAAATGCAGAGATGGAATCATTAAGAAAGGTAGTAATGTCAGAGTTTTGAGGGGGGACAAGATTCTTACAGAGAGCAAGGTCCGCACATTGCGAAACTTCAAGGCAAGGTTTGAACTGCTGTTTAACGTTTATTTTGGCTGATTATCATCCCTCACATCTGCATTCTATTTTTTACTACAGGCTGAAGTCGACTCTATTACATCGGGGGACGAGTGTGGTATAGGGCTTTTAGGATTTGAGGAATTTGAAGTTGGGGATGTTATTGAAAGCTATGTTGTCAAATAAAAGTGGTAATTGAACTACTTCAACAGTGCTTGACTTTAATCTATAGAGTTACGGCTTTGTGATTCTTTTGAGCTCTCAAGATAACCAAATATGCTAGAGCAACATAGTTGTCCAATTATTGTTGTTAATTCATTTCAAGAATTTTAAGTCGGTTGTCGTGATTCTCCTCGGCGTAACTGGTAGGTTCTCATCATAGGAAAAGAGGAGGAAGGCGAAAGCGGGGGCAGCGAGAGCGAAGCGTTAGATTTTGGCCTAGTTTTTCTGAAAAGAGGCGGGCAGGGTTGCATCGTCGAAGGTGATATGAATATCGCCGGAGGCTTCGAGGACGGTGATATCGCTGAAGGTAGCATTGTGGGAGCACGGGTATCATTAGTGTGCATCGGCGATGATGAATTCCTACTAATCTCAACTCCAATGGAGTCTCCTTTTTCACTTGTATATTGATCCTCCGAAGTCATGGATGTTGCTCCGGCGCCTGAACCGCGGTACAGGGCCGAAGTCAGTTCAAACACAGCCACTGCCATTAACACTAACAGAAAAATGCCCCAAAACGCCTTGCTTCGCGGCTTGAGGTGGTCGAACTTATATGCGGCGTCGATCATGCTTGTGCACGAGTTTTTGGTATTTCAGAGAAGAGTCGACAGAATGAGAGTAGATGGGACGGGCGATCGGACTTTATGATATCAACGGATCGGATGCGACATACAAATCTAGAGGGCGAGTGAATGCTTTCGAGAATCCGTTGCAACCATGTGTATTGGTTCAACCCTTAGAATTCAATACGATACATGTGAAAGTGTTGCCACGAAAGAGGGAAAAAATCATAAAAAGGATACATGATGTACTTCTGCGTTCAGATTGCTGCGCTGATGATCGCACCTATCGCGTACTATCTTATCTACTACAACACTAGTTTTTTTTATCAGAGTTACTCTTAAAAGCGCAATGCGCCGTGCCTCGAACAAAGTCTTCATTTTGCGTATCGCACCGTTTGCGGCTGCGACGCTTCTTTTTGACGCCGCGACTGATGCAAAGACCTCCTTGTCGTTTTTGCTTATCGTTTCCCTGGCGGCTGCAATTGCTATAACAGTGGCTTCAACAAACTTTTACGTTTTGAGCCATTTCGTCGCACTCTGAAGCGCTGCAATGCAGAGGACCCATCTCGCATATCTTTTGCGTAGACGTACTCAATTATGTACTGTCAGTAAACATCTATCGCTAATTTCGAATGGCATATTGTTTCCATGTTCTAGTGCTATTATTGGCAGCTACACCGCGTACCTTTGTCTCAGCTTCTTTGGTTTCTCTTTCTCGGGCCAAAAGCTCGAACAGATGCAAAGTATCATAAGCAGGAACACCACGAACAGCGCCGCGGCCCACGCCCAGCTCGCCGTGGTCCAAGTGTCAGGGTGATCAACGAACACAGCGATTAGCGGCTCGAAAAAGTTTGTCTGAATCGTGTCCTGCAAACCCTGCCCATCTCGCAGGTACTTCCCGTCTAGGACGAATGAGTCGGAGCATCCGGCAGACTCGTCCGACTCATCAAAGCATTGGCACTTCGGGCGGGGAGTGCCCGTGCCGTCTGTAAAATCGAAGACGCACGTGCCCCGACCGGCGCAATTGCCGGGGCAAAACATATCCGGACATGCGCTGCTGAGCCTGTGGGTGCGAACGAGTAGTAGTTGGTAGTGGGGAAATGACGGTGAGATACTGCCGGCACCACGGATGGATTAAACATTGGTAACATTCTCCTCCCTTGCTCTCACCTGGGACATGTCACAGTCGTGCCGAACGCTCCCGAGAGGGTGCTCACTTCGATCTGCTCAAAGTCGTTCTGGCATGTGTACCACTTCCCATCAACCTGCAGCTGAAGGTTGAAGTCCTCGTAGATACACCGCGCGGTGTAACACCGTCCCTCCCCCGATGTCGTGTCGAAGCACATGCTGTTTTCGCCGTACTCCTCAGAATATATGACGTCGATTGAATCGCCGTTGTCCTTGATGCGACAGTCCAACGCCTCCGGCTTCAGCCCCGAGTAGACCGAGCCGTAAACGGGGCAGTAGTCCGCCTCGCGGGGGCCGCCCACGGCCACGTCGGAGAAGTATTGGAATTGCACCGGAGGTAGGTAATCGCCCTTGAGACTGTAATCGATGACCGTGCATGCCATCTTGTGAGTGTATGACGTACTGCATCCGCGGCTGGAGGCCTTGTTGCAAAAGAATCCCTGTTTGATGTGTGCGGATCGCACCGGAATGACAAAGTACAAGGTTATGTGAGATGGAATCTTGCCACAGCACGAAATGACCATCCCAGAAAATGCACATCCGACCTCTCCTTACCTTAGAGTAAGATGGTAGTGTTCCGTCTCGTCCATTGCCTCCGCCCACGAGGCAGGGAGAGGTGACGAATTCACATCCCACACCATGTCCTAAAGTAGGTGGGCATTTTCGCATGACTTTTTTGTGTGAGTAAGAGCCAATCATCACTCGCAAAAATCAACGCATGTCCCGCATCTCAACAGGCGCCGCACTACTCACCCCACGGGCTGACGTTGGCCTTAGTGTAATTCCCCCTGTACCATCCCGAGTCCTCCAACAGGGCCAGCGTCAGCGGACTGAGCACGTTCGTCGTCGGTGAAATAACCCCGCTCAGCGCCTCGGGGTAGAACATGCGCTCGTCCCAATGATCGCCGGTGCAGGAATTCTCCCCCGTCGGCTGATTCTCCAACTGCGCCCCCTCGAGCTCCTGACAATCGAACTGATTCCTAGCCACCGTCGCTACCTTGGCCGTCACAATGGAGGCGTATCGCTGCCCGGACGTCGCGATGAAGAATTTCATCGTGTTCTCGTCGGGCAGCACGAGCGTTCGTTCGACGCCATCGACGCACACGACCGACTGGGACGTGAACGGCCTCGCCGTGCGTTCCGTGCCGGTCTCGGGATCCCAAAAGAACCGATACGAGTTCGAGCTCATGCCAAGGACGTGCGCTGCCTCGTGTACGGCAACATCGACGTTGTCCTGGGTGATGCTCTCGGATACCGAACCGCTCTCGTCGAGGTCGATTTGATCGAGGCAGAAATTGATCGCGCCGGCGGTGGGTCGATCGAACTTTCGTGTCGCGGGGGACGGACGTGTGTGCGAATGGTGTGATAGGATTGGTTCGGGGCGGGGCGATGGGATGGATTGCAATGAGAATGAGAAAAAACAAATACATCCAGTCCCCCCCCCAACACCGTTCATCAACCCTTTCCTCTCTCGGCTCACCTGATCGAAGTTGCACGCCACCGCCACCGCCAACGTGCTGGGACCGCAGAACCTCGCGCTCGGCACGCCGCTAACGTACAACACGAGGTCGGCGTTCGGCACGCCCTCGCTCATGTGCGTCGCCGGCACCTCGCTGAATTCCGTATCACCGCAATACAATCGTCCCTGCAGGTCGGCGCTGCTTATAAGCAAATTCCCCTCCACGGGCACGACGCTCAACGCCTCCGTCCAGTAATCGCGCATTCGCGGCAGTATGGAATTCTTGACGAAGTCGATCTGCGGTCCGTTGCTCGACGTGCGCTTCGCGTCGAGTGCCGCGGTCTCGAGGTGGATGCGTATGGGACGAAAGGGATTGTCGTCGACGACGACGTCGCCGCCGTCGTCGACGGCTTCCCCGTCCTGCCCCCCGCCCTCCCCCTCCCCCTCCCCATCCGCCTCCTGGAGGTTGCGCGAATCGAGGTCCCATCCTCCCCCGTTGTAGTTGTCGGCGTCGTGCATCGCATTCATCGTCGACGACCTCTCCCCCTCGATCCTCATTTTATCGAAGGGGTGATTCAGGTACAGCAGCCTGTGATTCGGATCGCCCCTAACGCCCGTACGGAAGTAGGGCATTTCGTTCTCCAATTCCTCCATTTTACGCCGTACGCGCGCGCCGTCCCCGCCGTATATCCTCCGAATCGGATGTACGCGACCCATCGTCGACCCGTCGTTGCCTCTCCCGCCAAGGCCACCCGTCCGTCGTCGTCGACCGCTCGCGCCTTCGTCGTCGTCACTCGTCGCGTCGTAGTGGTCGTTCGTCATTTCCGACGAGAAGAGTAGCCCATGGGGTGACGACGGCGCCCGATCGATCCTCGTCGCCCCCACGACGATCGACGACGATGACGAAAGAGAGGAGGAGGAGGAGGACGACGACGACGACGCCAGCAGGGCGATGGCGGCGCCGGCGAATCGTCGACGCGACCTCCGGGCCATCGTCGTCCCCCTCCTCCCCCTCCTCCTCCCCCTCCTCCTCCTCTCCCTCCCGCCATCCTCGACGGAGCGATGATGACCTTCGTCGTCTCGAATCGCGACGTGGCCACCGTGTACGGCGCATTGATGCAGGGGGGGCATGATGATGATGGAGATTGGTCGTTTTTTTTATTATTCGGGAGATAAGTATGCGCCGGAGATCCCCCGGAGATGAAAAAGAGGATACACACTTCCTGGGTCCAAGTGGAACAACGATTGGTTTACTCTTGCTTTTGTGGAGATGAAAGGCTCTCTCTCTGGAGAGGGAGAGAGAGGGGTGGATGTTGGTGTTGTTTTCCCTTTCTTCTGGCCGATGATATACCTATTTCACAAAGAAATAGGCCTCTCCGCTGAGTTTTTTGAAGAAAATCATGGAACGTTTTCGGCGCGGCGCGGGGAAGAGCTCGACCTCCGGTTTTTGTGATCGCGACACAATCGCTTTTAGTCCTCGAACGACAAAAAAATGGGGCTGAATGGAAATCGGAGTTTCCAAACCAATCCTAATCGGAATCAGTATTAAAATATATCGAAGACTCTTCTCTCTAAATATCGGGGAATTAGTTTTAGCGAATTTAACAGCGATCACGATAGCCGTTGAGGCGATTTTTAAGAGATGAAAGTTATGACAATGACGGCCGCCGCGACGACGCCCCTCACCACCACCTCCTCCTCCACCGCCAAATACATCAATCGATCGATATTATAATATGACAAGTCCATCGCTAATAATCGGATCCATCCTGGTGGCATTCTCTCCTCCCATCGCCCTGTTGGTACTGATCGTTTCGGACAAGCCGCAGCTGGTGATACTCGCCGTATGTTCCGCCTTCGCGTACCTCCTATCGGCACTGTGCTCGTCCCTCCTCTGGCTTATCACGTCCGCCATCATCGGTAAGGTCGGGGGGGATTACGATGATGGTAAAGACGACGACAACGTCGGAACGCTCCTCGCCCTGGCGATATCGGGAGTATTCTGCCAAATGGCGATGCGTTGCCTGTTCGTCATGGGATACTTTCGCGTCGAGGACGTGATACGACGGAGCGTCGCGAGGCACGAGGAGGAAACTCGCATCGCGGCCGCTGCATCGTCGTCGCCCTCTCCATCATCGCCAAATTGCGAAAACGACGACCGCGACGACGATAGTAACGACGAACACGCCGAAACGAACGCCCTGCAGCTGCAATTGAACGACCTATCGTGCTCGATCGCGTCCGGGACCGGATATGCGTTATTGCACTCCCTCTTCCTTTATGGGACGTTATTGGCATCGGAATCGGGGGAGGCGACGAACGGATACGACGACGGGGGGGGGTACACCGGGGGTGGGGGTAGCACCGGACACGGCGGTACGCTGTATCAGTCGAGCTGCGGTGAGTGATTCTTGTCTCGCGCAAACCCCTTTTTTTCTTTTTTCCCCCCCGTCTCCTCCTCCTCCTTTCTTTCTGGGACTCAAACTGACAAGGCATTCGTGCGCGTGTTGTTTTCATGAAATTAATTTTCGACCCCCATCATCCCAGGAGGCGTACCGAGCCTGATCAACGGCGCCGTAATCGCTTGCATGTTCTCCACATTGGACGTCATGTGGATGATGCTATGCTTCTTCGGAATGAGGAGACGATATTCGTCGTCGAGGGAAACTGGCCCGGGTCGTCGTCGTCCCACATTGTCGTACTCGGGGACGATGCGGGCGCTGATCCGTGCGCTTGCCTGTCGGGGACTGGACGGATCGGGTTCAGGGGTTGGCGGCGACGCCGGCAATGCCGCGATATACGTTGTCGCGATCACCCACCTGACTGCATCGTTGGTCCTTGCCCCCAACGTGCTCGAGGATGGGTGCAGGATTTCTCTGCCTTGTTTGGGGTTCGTGGTGATATATGTGGGATTGGTCCTTTGGGGGGTTATGAAGGGGGGCGAATTCCTCCCGGATGACCAACGGATGAGGATACAGGGTCGTCATGTGTGCTGATTTCGGGGGATGTATGTCGTGTGATCTACGGAAATGAGAGACACTTGACACAGAAACTCCGGAGACGTCTTTTCCGTACAGTGTTATCAAGCGATTCAATCTTGTTGATTATTGAATTTTCGATCGAATAAGTGAGATATTGTTCCATCAGGCCCCTTATGATATTTTGAGGTGCACTGCTCACTCATTCAGGGAAATACAAGGAGTTGGTCGGGTCTCGCACTTATTCTAGTATCCACATATCATTTTTAAAACCCTCGTGCTCTCTGGAGCAGTCACATCAATCCCTCTCTAGTGTTGGGCTCCTTTTTGTTGTAATGGGACGCGCTTGCATTACAAAGTGAGATGATTTTGCCAAACTTCAATGCAGTGATCTCCAAAAGTAACAAGAATTAGGCTATGGTCTAATATGCAAAAATAAACCCAAAAGGGGTCTAGTTTTGTTAGCGTTGATTCGGACCATTTTTGCGTCATTCAGAAATCCCCAAAAAAATGCGAGCGAGCTCGTCACAAGATGTGCGCTCGCTCCTGCGGTCTCCTCCGCATCCTCTATGCCCCTCCCCGGCGCCTCCATTCCCCTCAACTCCCTCGTCGATTCCTCCACTGACTCTCCAGGTCTCCCTCCTCGTCCGCAGCTCGTTCCGCCTTGTCCTGAGTTGTATGGTGGATGGTGGGATCGCATCATTCCCGTGCCCCCCCACTGACCCTCGAGGTCATGAGCCTCCCCATGCCTCCCGCCGATGCTTGCTAATTTCTGACGAAGCTCCCTCGCCTGCTTCTGCCCTCTCGAACGAGTCGTTCCATCGCGCCACGCGCCAAGGAAATACGTCCCGCGTGAATCCTCCGCAACTCCTTGAGCTTGGCCTTCCGCCTCTTGAGCCGGCGCTGTAGCTTGGCGCCCATCAATGTCTGGTGTTCTGATTTTCATCATTACGTGCGTTTGCATCGTTCGTGTAGACCAATGACCTGATCCCGACCAACCTTGATGGAGAGGGATCCCTCCTTTCTTTGCCGCTCCGTCCTGTCAAAGGCCACTCTGCCGTTGACGTGGGCACTTGGAAGACGGCGACGTCTTCCTCATATTGGCGCTCAAGTGCAAAGAGAGGGAAGGGGGTAGCCTCAGCGATGGCTCCGTCAGGGCCGTGGTCGCATCACCGGTCTCACCCTCTATGACCACGACGCCCACCGCCACCCCCCGGGCACATCGTCGCGATTGCCACCACCACCGGGCCGATTCTCCCGCGGGACGTGCCTCCTACCGCCACCACCGCTGCTGTTGTCCCATCCGACGTCCCCAGAATGAATGAAGCGTTCTCTGATCCTCTGACAATGGTTGCTGTTCATGACCGTCGGCCTAGATCCTAGATGTCATTGGAGGAGGATAGGACGACCTTCAGCTTTGCTGAATATCTAGCAAACACTGAAAAAAATGTAAAAAATGAAAAAAATGATTAAATGAGACAGTCATCTTCACTTCTGAAAATGACCATTGGACTTGGAGAACATCGAGACTAAATCCCTTATTCTTCCCTCGAAAATTCACTGGGTAAAGATATTGCGGGAAGCTACTCCTTCCCTGAGCCACACATCCCTTTCGCGGAGAGGCACTGCCCACACGAAAATGATCTCCCTCTCCTCCTGCAGAGAGAGATCCACCTATTTCACATATCACAAATCGCTGAAGAGAATGATCGAAACGCAAACCCTGCGTGCGGTTTAATGATAAAATAAGTAAAGCAAATTGGGATAAAAATCGTCTATAGACAGATTATCTACATCTACCATCCCCCCGTCTACAATCATGTCTGATTTAGCGACCGAAAGAAGCCCTTCCAAACGCACCCGAAGAAGCAATGACAGCGGCTCCGCCGCTGTCAATGGCGGCTTCGCCGCCAACGGCTCCGCCGTTGGAGGCGGCTTCGCCGCCTCTCCCGATGCAGCAGGTAACATCACTTCAGACGGGATCCTGTCCCCCCTGAAAGCAGCTCTGATGGCGAAGGCAACCCTTATCGAGTCGCTCCCACTTGCTTCACAACCGTTTCTAACCCCCCTCGCAGAATCCGTTCTACGCGAGTTCGCCTCACTCTTCTACGCAGAAGAAAAGGCGAATGAAACGAAGTCCAATCCGAACTACGTCTCGAGCTCCGTAAAAAAACTCGGGATTGTCCTTCAAGCAATGCCTGAAGTTCAAGAGAGTCAGGGTTTTAAGACCCTCCGTAGTGACCTAGCCGCGGATTTGGAAAAAATTCGTGCTCACATCACGAAAAAATACGTCCTCAAAGCCAATGACATGAACGTCGAGGCTAAAAGGACCCGCTTCCACTTTGCCATCTGCAAATGGATGCGCGGCCTCGCTGCTGCATTCATCGCACAAGCTGGAATCAAAAACTACAGTGAAGATGTCGCGATAATGGATCTCATTACCGCTCACCAAGACGAAGTCCTCGCTTCACTCGCGATCCCCCTCCCCACCTTTTTGGCTGCCTACAAAGCGGCAAACAATCTACTGGGGGGGATACCATCGCCAACCATTGCACATAACTTCGACGAAGAAATCAGCCGTGTCAATGGCACTCCCCGCCTCGAAGCTGAAAATGATGCTATCGTCATCGGCAACACCGAAGGTAACGATGATGAAATTGGTGACGACGACACTAATGACAACGACATGATCGATGCAGCAAACGCCGTCGAAACAACGGCGATTGGAGGAAGAACCCACATCGGGCGCCTAATCCTCGACGCCCTCAAAAAAGGCACCATCGAGCCCATCGAAAAATTCCACCTTCAACGCAAAGAGAATGACGAGACGAAGCGGATTAAAGCCGCATTTACCTCGCCACGCCTTACCGAAGCTGCACAACGCATAGCCACGGTCATTGCAAACGAGCCACCTGCCCAAATGCCAGTCCTTCGCGGACTAGTCCAAGAAACAGCAACGAAAACGACCTCCGCGATGGAACGTCGCATCCAATCCCTCGAAGACCAACTGAAAATTGTCCAAGGCAAAAAGACTCCAAAAAAATCCAAAGGCGATGGGTCGAAAGCGAGGAAGACCCCTCCGGGGATCCTCAAGAACAAGGACGCCCCCGTCGCCATCAAGAAAAAGTCCATCCCAAAATCCATCCCAAAATCCGTCATCTCACCAACTCTCGGCGCCAGCAGCAACGCTACCGTGAAAGGCAACGGAAAAGAGAAAAAGAAAGAACGCAAAGTCTCATTCGATGGGAAGAAGGCCGCGAAGCCCACAAAATCGCGCAAATAAACATCAACGCGATAAAAGAGACTCGCGAGAATTATGGGTTTGTCCCTAACCTTGCCATCTCAACACATTTAAACGCACGCCATGTGCTGGGTGATACCCCTACGGAGGTATATTTCACCCATTTCACTAACAAACAATTCCACGACTACACGACCAAGAAAATAATCCCCGCAGCCGCATCGATTGTCCTTGGTTATGGAATGAAATTCATCCCAGTCCCCAAAAAATCCA
>JALLBA010000501.1:0-12516 GCA_036939675.1 Cyclostephanos invisitatus
GTCAAAATCAGAAGAAAAATGGAATTAGTACACTTCCACGGGCTTTTCTACGCTAGGTAATTCCTAACCCTTAGCCAACCCTTAGCTAACTCTTAGTTAACCCTTAGCTGACTCTTAGTTAATCCAACGTCAATTGATATTAAGGCCATAACATGTCGTGCGGCGGCACGACCTCGGAATAGGAATATCAGAATAAATAGGGAATAAATATGACTAGAACTTCATTATCAACTCATAAACTGGGATGGGAATATCTTCTGCCATCCTCTCCGCCGTCAGACGCGTCATCGCGGGCGTGGCGGCCTCCATCGTCACGTCCTCGCTGCTCATTTGCCGCCGTCGCCGTCGACCTGAAGAGGGATCGGGGCGATCCGTCGCCACTTCCCGTCAAGCTCCCCTCTTTTTAGGGATAGTGAGTGTCGATCATCATCTTTACGTACCCTCGCCGCCCGATGAGGATGACCTTTTCCAGCAGGTGTGCGGACCCTGGCCAAGTTTGCCCGTCGACTGCGATGAGGGCGAGCCCGCATTTATGCGACTTCACGCACCTCCCCACGATTTGCCCGCAGAAATGCGAATGGAGATTTTCGAGCGACAGGCGGAGATTCTTTTGGATGAACTATGGGTTAACATTGATCTAAATTTATCAGCCTCGTATAAGTATCGTTTCTTTCAAGACCTGCATCGGCATGGTGATGATAACGTCGTGGAGCCGGACATCGCCGTGCGCGTCGTCGCGGGCGTCGCGGCCGCTATTGTCGCAGGCGTCGCGGGCGCCATCGTCGCGCCCTCGCTGCTCATCTGCCGCCGTCGCCGCCGTTGCCCTGACAAGGGAATGGGGCGAGCCCAAGAGAGGAGCTTATCATCGCCCCCTCTCCAAGAGGACCTCGAATCGGAGGAGTCCACGGGCGCTCACGACTCCGAGCCTAGTCCCCTCCCTCCCACGTGGGGGGAAGTGCATCATGACGACAATTCCTTGGAGGTGACACGCCGAGAAATGGCCGCCAAGTGCCATGAGGTGGTTTCCTACTCGAAGACTCACGTGAAGCAACACAATAGGCAGCCAGTGAGTTGCGAATCAGTCTTGGAGCAGGGCGATAGGCAGGAGGAACACCACTCAACTAATCAAATGAAGACCTCCAGTCTATTCTCATTTGCGGATTTGGAGTCGGGAGAAGATGAGGAAGTAAGAGATGGCACTCCCGGCTTGTTATCATGCACGTCACGGCCCCCCAACCTTACGCTGGGTGATTCCGAGGAATGTACTGCCCATGACATATCCATCCGCACTCATGAATCGATTGGTGATGAGGAGCCCCCCCAGTCGACAAGCATTTCCATCGCAGATCAAGTCGCAGACGTGTTAGCGGTCGTGCAAGACTTTGCCAATGAGCCCCCAGATAGTGAATTACTCATCATCCAGGATCTCGTGGTCAACAATGAAGAAGAGTTGGTCTGTCTCGACACCTATGCATCCTGCGATACCTTCTTCATGCATGCCCTGGAAAAAATTGGTGGCATACCCCCCCAGAAGAAATCCAGGCTCACGCCAAACGACATTTCTGAAGCGATTGAACCAATCGCAGGTCAGTTCCCAGATTATTGTTTCGTGCTCACCAATGCCAATGCGCCCTCCAAGAGTGCACTACTCCTCGCCCAGGAATCAACTGATGTTAAGCCTCCACAGAAGAAATCCAGCTGGGAACTTGATTATTCTAAAGTGATCACACCCACTGATAATGATGTCCTCTTTGGTCGTGGAGGGCATGCAACCACTCACCCCGGAAACATACGTTTACGCGAGAAGGTGCTAGAACTACCAGCTTACATTAACAGCTCAAATGAAGATAAGTATCATATGTCTGTAGACTTAACGCAATTCGTCACAGAGAAGTATCATTTCTTGAAGAAGGGACAAGATGGACACTGGTACAGGGTACTTAATCCAAGGAAAAAGGCGAGTCAGGGTTTTAGGGACACTATTTCAAGTCTCAACATTGCAAATCAAGCCAGGAGGTCGGAGGTAAGAGAGCCAGCTTCTCTGACATCAGTGGCAGTGGTATGGCAGATTGATCCTATTAGCATAGCAAGCGAAGAACACAAGAATGCAAATACTATCGACAATTGGATTACTGAATTTTTAAGTGAAACTGCACCTATCGATGATGATGAGCGTACAAATTACCAGCCAAATCCTCTCAATCTTACACGCATGATTGACCTGTCGCGCCCCCTTGAGATATATGACGATAACGATGTGCTCTACGGAAAAGGTGGAAAAATAAAACAGCACCCTGGTAACATTCGTTTGCGCCAAGAGGCGGTAAAGCTACTTGAACGGTACGACAACTGCTCGAATGAAAATAAGAAAATAGTAGCTGAGGAGTTGTTGGAGACTGTCACAAGGATGGGTCGTCATCTTTTTTTGGATATAGGACCGGGTGGAAAGTGGTACCCTGTCGTCGGCAGTGCTCCGGGGAAAAAGGTGAAACAAATTTTTAGAGATTTCAGGAACACTCGGTCATAATAGCAAAACATAGTCCAAGGATGATGAATCCACAATTGACAACTAAGCTTACTGATGATCTATCATTTGTTGATGAAACAAGATCTTCTAGGGAAACAGATCCAGCGTGACCGGATAAGTTTCCCAGCCGTCATCTAGAAGGAGGATTTACATCAAATTCATCGTTTCAGGTGTCTCAAGGTGGCTTTCATCGACGACACACTTGCTACAGATGACTTTTGGGAGTCAAGGCAACGGGGATGATCGGTTTAATGCTTAATCTTTAATTTTTATATCCTATCTCTTAAAGAATACGCAATTTTCTGAGTTAGCACAGAGGTTAATATGAATGTGGGTGAACCCAATGCCAAAAATCAAAAAAATATCATTCGCCTCTCTTGTCCTTCTCGAGGTTCGATGTCGATGCCGCGTTTCCTCTCTGTGCGAGTGTAGTGGGCAAGGAATTGTATCAACTCCCAAAACATGGCGTAATAGAGACTACTTCATACGTAACTCGAGCGATTATATGTTCTTCGATAACAAAACCAAGGACTGTTTAGTGTTACGACTACTTACTAATCATGATCGTATCCGACGAACGGGAATGCGGTATCGAACGGAAGCAAACCGATATGTACACCATGCGATGGTAGTACCCATTCTAGACGAATGGTCACAGGTATGAGATATACCCCCTTCAAACCCCATTCACTCCTCGTCCATCGTATCGCCCGCCAATGCCACCTTTGCCTTCTGCCGTTCGATATTCTCCTTTACCCTATCGAACGCGGCGACTATCTTCATTTCCAACTCCTTCTGATCCTTGCTCGTGGTGAAGATATCGAAGACCTCGTCTCCGAACTGAGGGAGAGAGAGAATTGGGGGGGGGGGGGGGGGGGGGGCGAAGGCGAGCACGGTTTTCGATTACGCACGGGAGTAGGGGTGGACGGTATAAAAAATAGATGAGAAGAATTTCACGTATCACACAAAAATGGGAAGTCGTCGAACGTTTCCCACCACCCCCTCCACGCCCCTCCCCCCCCTTTTTCACTGCACCGCATCGCACCTGCCATCGTCCCCAGATTTTCAACGCAAAAATTCGGAAATGTACGTCACGATCCAACAGCGCAGAGAGCGGAGCTACAACCGACGGACGACGATTGCCCCCACTCACCTTCGCCTTTTGATTCTTGATGTAATTCTCGAGATAATCCTTCTGAAATGGCGGGATCAATCCGCCTCCCTCGTACGTTAGGTCGTAGGCTGATGATAAAATACATCATCGCACGCACGCGCACGTCGTGAGGCGATGAGTTCGAGAGATGGAGATAGAGAGTGAGAGAGAGGGCACGCCGGGCGAGATTTCAGCGAACGTCGATGGAGGAATATATGACTCTAGTAGGTAGAGATATCCATTGCGATGCTCCTTCTGTTGTTCGTCATGCAATTTGTGATTTTGTATTCCTTTCGTTTCTTTCGTAATGTACATCAACACACTCACCCTTTCCGGTATGACCGCCCTTTTCGGGCGGACCGATCTTGAATTGTACGCGCTGTCCTCTCCGCAGGCTGTGTTTTTTTTTTTTAAACATTTTTCGATGCGTGTGCGTTAGTGGGATGGGGGATGAGAAGTGGGGAACGTTCCTCATCAGACGCGGATGCGTCCTCATCGAAACGTCACGACGAAACGACGCGCGTTTTTGGCGAAATAATGGGGAAGGCTGCCATCCAACACGACCGAATTCTCACCAGGGGTAATATTTCGTTTCGCCGTCCTTCCCGTCGCCCATAGGAACCGACGTCTTGATATCGTTCCGGTGTACGAATATCAAATCCTTGGCGTCATGATCCCGTCGGCTGATGCCGTCGGGTATGATGAAGCCGAATCCGCCCTTCAGGCCGAAGTTCTTCACGGTGCCGAGTTTGATGGTATCGTCGTAGGACTTGGCCTCGCCACCGTCGTTCGACGACGACGACGAGTCGGAGGAGAGGTGGCGTCGTTGGGACGATGCGACGGCGGCGGCGAGGGTTGGCGATGTCGACGAAATAGCGGACGACATCGACATCGGAATCGACATCGACATCGACGAGGATGCGGTGGACCTCGCGACGGATGACAGTAGGCGAATCATGATCACGATTCGGGGACGCTATGGGGTGGGTTTCGAAACGAGGGGTGAGTTGTCGTGAGAGGAGAGTTATCGTGGTTGTGGTGTGCGGCTCTGCTCGATTGAGATAATTTTGGCGGGATCGCCTTACCTCTCCTACCTGCCTCTCTCCACCGATCGTCGTGGTTTTCTTTTCCCCTTCCCCCCCCCCCCACACCATCCCACCTCGATCCCTTCCGTCCTCCTCCCGCAAGATACTATTACGCCCCCCGTCGTCGGCATCGAAATACGGCAAAGGAGAGGGACATTTTCGCCCTTCCCGTGCACAATTATTCGCGCGATCCATATCCGAAAAACAAACATGGTGAGAATATATGTATACATGGCGATATGGAGGATATACCTCGTAGGATGGCTCCTCGCTGCGTTTTTTTTTTTACCATCCCTCTCGCACGCGAATGACCAACACGACGACATATTCGATCCCGCCCACCATCATCGCCACCACCACCACCAACCCCCCCCAGGCGAAGAAATGCAACGAGGCCGCCCTTTCATTACTGGTATGCATGGAAAATACCGATTGCGTGAAAACCAGGGGAAAAAAATCGTTGGAGGAATGCATGAAGGACCCGATCGAGAGTGATCCGTGCACATCGGTTCGCAATGCGTATTACAATTGCAAGCACTCGCAATTGAACATGAGGACTAGGATAAGGGGCGTTCGGCAATATTAGGGATTGTGGACAAGGGTGGAATGGGGGAGAGGAGAAATCGTGATAACACACGCACAGGGATAAGGAGGGGAGAGATGGAGGGAACCTCCTGGGGGGATAATATCATCGGGGGGTCGCCTATACTCCCGGTTATTCGTCGGGTAGGATACGGCGTTTCTTCCCTGTTCGTCGCAATCCCCACTTGGTCCTCTCTCGGCCCGAGGTGGGTGGGAATATATTGGTACAGACGATTGTCAAGGATAAAACGATAATACCGAGATTATACATGCACGGAGAATGATAATATTCGATACCATTCGCGCTATCAGTATTTCAAGAGATTATACCCCTTTCCTCAGGATGTTTCCACCCCCCCCAAAATTCGAATAGATGCCCTCCTCCCATCACGCACGGTCTCCACTGCATCGGGCGCGTTATATACTACCCCCCCCCCCCGCCAACCGTCAAAACCAGTATGTTCACTTTAACTTTTTCGCCTCTCGCGAAACTCCTCACCTACCTCCCTCGCGGGAACCGTCAAGATTGGCAGGGACCACCCCATCCATAACATTCTTCCATCGCCACCTCATCAACAAACACACGCCCGGATGTCGTGCATTCAACACTCCACACCACGAATACATCAGGCGAAGAGATCGTCCGCGACCTTCGACGAGCCCAACAGCTCGTCAAGATCGGCATCGTCGAAATCGTCGTCGTCCATATCGTCGTCATCGTCGTCATCGTCGTCGTCCTCGTTGGCCATCTCGAGCTCGAGCTCGTCCAGCAGTCCCTGTATCCCCCCCGCCATGCCTCCCTCCCCCGCGGCCATCGCCGCCAATTGCTTCGCGTCCATGGCCTCCATCCTCTTCTTCAAACTCTCCTCCTTCGCCTTCTTCTTCTCGCGTTCCCGTAGGCGCTTCGCGTCGTTCAAGGCCTTGACGACCTCGGCGCGCGGCGTGAGTATCACTCCCATGGTACGTCCCTCGCGTCGCGGCTTGCCCTCCATATTCGCCATGTCCTCCAGGTCGGTCGAGAGTCGCACCAATAGCTCCACCCCGAGGTTGTCGTGCTGTACCTCCCTGCCGCGGAATTGCACCGTCGCCTTGACCCGATTTCCCTGCCTGATGAACTTCATCGCCGCCTTGAGCCGTACGTCGTAATCGTGATCGCCGATTATGTACGACATCTTCACCTCCTTGATCTCGGTGGCCTTGGAATTCTTAGCCTTCTCCTTCCTCTTCTTCTCCTGGCTGTATCGATATTTGGAGTAATCGGCGATCTTGCATACGGGGGGTACCGAATTGTCGTTGATGAGTATGAGATCGAGTCCGCCGAGTTCCTTCGCCTTGGCGAGCGCCTCCGCCTTGGACATGATCCCGAGCGACTCGTCCTTCCCGTCCTTCGTGGATACGTTGACCCGCAGCTCGGTCTGCTTGATCTCGTCGTTCATGAGGGGGACGAATTCGGCCACCTTCCTGCCACCGTCGGGACGACGTCCCCCCCCCCTTCGAATGGCGCATAGGGAGGACGACGACGACGACGACGACGTCCTGGTCGACGTCGGGGCAGTCGGCGTCGTGGGGACGTTGTTGGTATCCGTCCGCGCGATGGCCAAGGCGCGCGATGCCGCCGGGACCACGAACGCGTTGGCAGGATGTATTATAGACGACGAGGAGAAGAATATTAAAGCGACGGCGACTGCTCCCATGCTCGCCGCCAGTGCATGGTGATTTCTGTTCGATGATGACGATGATGCGGCCATGTTCCTTGCGGGATGGAACCTTTTGGTCGGATAGCTGGTTCTGTATTTTTTCTTTTTGCGAGGATGATGGAAGTCTTGAAGTCGCCTCGTTTTGGTTTGTGTGTTGTGTGGAACATCGTTGGACAGACGGTTTCGGGGCCCAACGCTTGCCCGCGCGGGGGCGCCCCCGCGCGTACGCCAGGTCAGCGGATCTTGCGAAGATGTACGTAGGAACAGTAGTCAGGACGTCACCACATCATCGTAACAACATCACTCACACAACCACAACATCACAGAGAGAACACAAATCAGAAATCAGTACAATAATTTATTTCTATTTTTCGAAGAGTTAATTTATTTCTATTCGTCGGGGGCCCGGGCCAATACCAACAACAACAAAAATGATGACAATGGCGACGTTCCTAAGGAAGTTCGTCCTAATAGCCGCCGTCGCTCGTTTCGCGATGACATCGGCGTTCGCATTTTCGAGTGGCGACTACCGTCCCAGCAGCACTGCCTACCGGGTCGCCACCCGGCTTGACATGTCCACCGCCGCGCCGGAAGCGCCCGCGAAGAAGAGGGAAAAGAAATCGGATGTCGACGTCGTGACTAGCGAGGATAACGAGAAGGATCGGGGATGGCTCGTGCGCCTGTATAACGATCCCATGAACAAGCGCGAATTCGTCGCCATGTGCCTCAACGACATATGCGGACTCGGCGATGGCGCGGCCTACGACGTCATGATGAAGGCACATCAGACGGGCATCGCCGTGATCGGGAATTATCATCGCGAGTTGGCGGAAATGTACTGGGCGAGGCTGAGCGGGGAGGGATTGCTAATAGACATGGTTCCCGCGGACGACGATTGATTCACGGGGGGGGAGTGCGAGTGTGTGTGGGGGGGGGGTGAGGATGGTTGGAGGGGGGAAGACTGACAGGCTCCAAAAAAAGCGAAAGGAGAAGACGGGGGAGGATGGTTCGTTTTTTTTCATGCATGAAAAAGGGGGGGGGAGGGGAGGACAGTATCTGTATCTTTATTTCCGACGAACCCGCAGGACTTTGTGAAAATAGGCGGAAACTTTTCTTCGCTCCCGGAAGTCGAGTCCAATGATTGAGACGAGATGGAAGGGAGACGAATAAATCCGTAAATAAAAATTAAGGGTGATGTGTTTTGTCGATCATGGTATCATTTATATATGTGGATTGATACGAACCGAAGACATCCAAAACGCGGAACGGCCCTCGACTATATCCGCCGGAGACGCAATTCGGTCACCCGACTCTTCTCGACCAAAGCCTCTTTTACCGCATCCCGCCCGCCGTCCTCGGGGGCCAAGAGCGACACGGTCCTGAGGGGATGATCCCTCCTACGCTCGTTCCCGAGTAGCCATACCTTAACCGATCGATTCGATTGGGGATCTGACGGAGGGAACTCCTTCGGAGTAGTAGCACTCACCTCGTTCCATTCGTCGAACGGATTGCAAAGGGCCGCGTCTGTCGCGCCACCCCGTCGTCGTCGTGGATCGTCCTCGACCACGTCCAATGGCACGTCCAACGGCGGCTCCTCGTCGTGCGGCCACACGTTGAATAATACGACGCTCCTGCCCCATAATTCCCGCGGCTCGTATTCGGGACTCCCCTTAACGAACGGGAGCATCCATACATCGGATGGTCTGGGAGCGGCGTGCATGTCGCGACCGTCGAAGCGGAGGAGACGACCGGGAACCGCCGGAACGATCGATAGACGAACGTCGTCTTCATTGTCAATATTATCGACAGAGACCGGTATCGTAGGATCGGTCACGGCTCTCATCAATTCGCCACCGGTCGTACGTCCCGGGAAGATGCACGTCGGTCCACTAACGTTTGTCCCGACCTGGAGGTATAAAACGTGGCCGTACAATGGATACCGGTGTCCGTAGGATGGGAGAAAAGTCCTTGGATATTTGGATCGCATTTCCTCCTCACTACAATCGTCGTCTTCGGTATTGGCGGCGTTGCGTCGTTGGTCATTTCGCTTCGATAGATTCTCGTCGACGTCGGCATGGGCCTCGATGTGACGCCATTCCTGCCTCGTCCAGTATTCCACGACCGTCCTGCCATTATTGTCGTCGTCGGACGAGGATGAGGTGTGATCGTCGTCGCAACCAAGGCCATCCTCGATTTCGGTCAGTATGGCATCCAGCGTGCGTTCGATGGCATTGCATCGACCGCGTCGGTCCTCCGATAACGGACGGACGAAGCACCTGTGTCCACCTCCCAAGGCAGTCGCGCATTCGCGGAGGGCGTCTCTCGAGTCCTCGTCGGGCAATACGTCGTCCCACACCCGCGCGTTCGCCGATGACGAGGGGGAGAGGGATGACGATCTCGATCCGAATGCGATCGGGAATGCGGATATGGCGCCGCCACCGCCGTACGCGATGACCAGGGCGGGAATGATTGGGAACATCATCGCCGACATCCATGTAAACACTTACCTACTATCTCAAACATCCACCATCTTCTACGTAGATACTTACGTACTTCGGTGTACATACCGCTCCTCCTCGGCGATTCACGGAAACGTCGGTCGTCGTCTTCGCTGTCGATACTAGCGCTCGACATCGACCTCGATTCCCTCGATATTGACTACCTTTCATAGCCCTATCGGGAATTTTCAGAACGGCTCGCCCCCGAGGATGGATGGTCCGCCGTCGGGGGCCGCCCGTCCATCCCCCGGCGGCATCCGACGACGACAAGTCGAGGAGACGTCGTCGTCGTCAACGACGACGGCGTTCGACGACAAGCTCGATTCCATCGCGGCTTCGTTATCGTCCAAACGGAACATCATCGTACTCGTCGGCGCTGGGATATCGGTATCCGCGGGCATACCGGACTTCAGGTCCGCGAATGGCCTGTATAACACGTTGGATTATCGGGTGAGTTTCCCCCCTCTACCTCTCGGGACTGCTTGTCGTTTTTCGTCCATGGGATCACGTTGTCTCCTTGCCAAGACAAACAAACGAAAACGTACTTACTCCTCAACATCATGCTGTGCGTATTTTATTCTTCGTACATCGACGATGATGAAACATCCGACCCTACACGAATCCACACATACACTTTAAAAAAAAGGAACTCGGCCTCGCCTGTCCGGAGGATCTCTTCGACATCGAGGCATTCGTCGACGATCCCCGTCCGTTCTACAAATTCGCTCGCAGTTTGTATCCCGGAACGTTGTCGCCCACACCGTCCCATCGCTTCCTATCGAAATTGGACGAGGGGCATAGGCTCCTGCGCGTGTATACCCAGAACATCGACGCGTTGGAGGCGCGCGCCGGCGTTTCGCCCGACAGGATCATATACGCGCACGGCACGCTGTCCGATGCGAGGTGCATGGAATGCGGGACGAGGTACGACGCGAACGACATTTCGCGCGACGTCGGAATGGGCCACGTGCCGCATTGTCGCCGTCCAGGGAAGGGGAGGAGGAGGTGGAGGGAGGATGGTACGAGGTCGAGGGAGTCGTCGGTCGCGATTTCGGGCACTAGTAGTTGTACGGAGGAACCTCCCGCTTCCGCCGTCGCCGTCGCCGTCGCGACGAGGCAATCCGCGAGGTTGCGAACGTCGTCGTCGTCGTCGTCGTCTTCCACTACCACCGCGTCGAATCGCGATGACGATGGGAGGACCAAGTTGGATAGCGGGATGTGCGACGGAGTGATCAAGCCGAATGTCACGTTCTTCGGCGAGAGGCTGGACGATCGGGTGGGACGGTGTCTGCGCAAGGACTCGCTCGTGGCCGACGCGCTCGTGGTGATGGGAACCTCCCTCTCGGTGTGAGAGGAATTATATGCATGCATCGTCTCACGTCGCGACCTCTCCCAGGGGGGAGGGGTGATGCGCATTCGCTGTGATTTTTCGCATCCCTTATTATTTCGAACTTCGCGCTTAATCACCCACCCAACCTCACGTGCCATTTCGATGCGTATTCATTGCATAATATATACCACGCCGCAGTGCGCCAATGTCGAGGGTGGCATCGTATCTCAGGCCGGACGTCACGCGAATATTGATAAATCGCAACATCGTCAGGGTACCGAAGGCATCGGGGATGGACGACGACCATCCGTTCCATGCGTGCCTCCTCGGCGATTGCGGTGCGTTAGGAGGGCGTACACTCGTCCCATTTCTCGACCTATTATTCTCAAAGTATCATCATGGATGCGATTCTTTTTCTCCTACCGGCCGATTTCATTCCCCCCCCCCCCCCCCCCCCCCCCCATTTTTNTCTTTTTCTCCTACCGGCCGATTTCATTCCCCACCCACCCCCCCCCCCAAATTTAACCTTGCCATCCGAGAGTAGATGTCGTCGTCGAGGCACTCGCGCGAAGGATGACTGGCATGAACGACGCGGGGGCGGGCGAATCGTCGACGATCGGAATCGATCGCTGTGGCGGCGAGTATAGTTCGGTCACGAACGATGAGGCATGGTTGCATGGCCAGCCGAGGGAAAGCGTCCTCCTGTTCCACGGTGCGGACGTTTCGAACTCGGCAACGGACGAGGAGGGGCACATATCCCAAAAGGTGGTCGTACATTGCGACGAGTGTCGAAACATAATCGAGGGACGTGTATATTGCTGCAAAATCTGTTTCGATTACGATCTCTGCGGTGCGTGTTATCCCGTCTCGTCGTTGGCGCATGCCGATGGAAGGCATGATTTTTCAATCGAGGATTAAATCACCGAAGAATGTATAATGTCCGATGACCATAATATGATTAACATAACATCCGATAATCGTAATAGGACCAAAAATCTCATAATCCGCACCATCCACCTCCTTCTACACGATACGTTCCTCTACCACGTCCCATCCCAATACATCTCCTGCACCGGCCGGGGATGGAGAAAACATACAACGGAGGGGGGGCACATCCCAATTCATCACTTTTGGGTCATTTCTCATTGAAACACGCCCGACATATAACCATGAAATCATAACATATCATACATCATCATCATCATCATCATTCATCAGCGATAACCGTTGGGATTGTTCGTTTGCCAACTCCACAAATCCCTGCACATGTCGTCCAAATCCCTCGTGGCGACCCATCCCATATCCTCCCTCGCGCGCGTCGGATCGGCCATGTATATCGTGACGTCCCCCGGCCTGCGGGGTCCGACGACCACCGGTATGGTCTTCCCCGCCGCTTTCGAGAACGCGTTCACCATGTCGAGTACGGAATATCCGATGCCCGTCCCTAGGTTGAAGGTGCTTATCTTGCCCATGCCGGATCTCCTGTCATCGTCGACGTCATTCGCAGCCTTGGATGCGTACTCGAGCGCCGAGACGTGTCCTTCGGCCAAGTCCATGACGTGGAGGTAATCACGGATGCCAGTGCCGTCGGGGGTGTCGTAATCGTTCCCGAATACCGTGACGTGATCCCTGCGTCCGACGGCG
>JALLBA010000502.1:0-17185 GCA_036939675.1 Cyclostephanos invisitatus
ATCAGTTCCTTATCACCATGTCAATAGATCAGCAGAACTGATCTAATCCTCAAACCATCTACACCTTCACTTCCACGGTCCTCTCCCATGGAAATCAAGTTCAAACTCGCTACTGAACCTGCTGTCAAGGCTGTCATTGCAACCGGTGCTTTCGCAGGCATCACCACCATCATATCAAACATTCTCAATGCATTTGATATTAGCGGGTGTGTCCTCGTCACTGGCTTAGCTCTCATTATTGGCACCCACTGGACACCTCCCCTTCACGCTCGTGCCTAATCAGTAACTATGTCAGACACTGTCTCTGTCAAGTCTATCAAGGCACAGATGCCACACGGGACTCTCACCACATCACAGGGGAGCCCACCCACACACAACTTCATATTCTTGAGAAGGAACTCGCTGCCAACCTCATGGCCATTCCTTGCCCTTGGGGACATGACAAGGGACACCTCGGCCTCCTACAGGACCCTGTTCTCTATTTTCAATGCAACAGCACGGCATTCATCATCCCGGCCACTGCCCCTTGATGATCTTAGCCTAGATAGGCCAGATCCCTGAGGTACTGAGGACAGACCGCAGAGCCAAGCACCACTTAGTTATAGCATAGCAGCGCCATCCGCCCATAATTAGTTATGACGGATTGACCATGAGTAGCTACTTTGCTGCCACCTCTTCTCTACCCCTCCTGATTATCCAATCAATCCACCCGTGACCGCTCCAGCCTGTGAACCAGCTCACGCCACCAACCTTGCCGACTGCAAGGCGTGGAATACATGCATCATCCTCTGCACCATCACCCGTAATCAATTTGCAGCAGCGATTGACGACGTGTATTATGCGGCTCTTAACAATCCCACCAAAGGGCTCAACGCAATCACACTCAGTGACCTTGTCACCCACATTCGCACCACCTATGCAACGATCTCCCAACCAGAGATCAACAACTACATGGTCAAGTTCCACACCGGCATTGGCTCAACACTTCCACTCACCATCTACAGATGCAAACAGGAGAAGTGCCAGACGTTTGTACTCGATGCCAGTGTTCCCATCTCCGAAGCCACAATGGTAACAACCTGCACGAAGGCGGCTCTCAATTGTGGCAGCATGGAACTGGTGTGGCATGAATGGAAACATTGTCCTATCATCAACCAAACATGGAACACTTGGAAACTACACTGGACCGCAGCATTGCGTCACAGATGATGGCAAGTGCAAACCAAGCAGCAGTCAAAGCCTAACAAGCGGCCATGATGGCTTATTCACTCAACAATCTTGTGAACACGGCCCTATAAAAGAACGTTACTGTGGAACTACTGTGGAACGGCTCATCATTGTGAACAAACGCCTAGCAAAAGCTCTTGCTGATGCCAATACAGCAATTGCTTGTCTTCATATCCCAACACCTGCACCATCCACTTCTGGCAACTCCAACGAACATCCTACAGTGTCGCAACACCCAGAGTGGGACCCTCAAGGCCACTGCTGGTCACACGGATGGAAAGTAAAATGCTGCTTCTCCAGTACCACCTGTTAGATAGTTGTGTAACCGACTAAGCCATTACTAGTAATGGCTTAGTCGGTTACACAACTATCTAACACCACCTGAGTCAATTGCAAAGAAGGACATGACAACACTCCCACTTGCTCTGACACAAAGGGCAGGCGGCGCCAACAAGGCATGGACCCTGGCTTGACGGTTTGATCCAATGGACCCTTAAGCAAACTCTTTTAACCTAGAATCCGGCTGTGCCAATCCCCATGACATATCTTGCACCCGGCTGCCTCCAAACACTTAGTTACACCCACAACTAAAACCTCCGCTCCAACCAGCTCCAAACATATCACCGTCATCCAACCCAGCAGTGACAAAATGCAAACCACAGTTGACCTCCTCCTCCGCAAATTACCCCCCAATTCTCGGATGGCCCATTCCCTTCCAGGTCTCACCAACAACATTCTATCTGTTCCTGTCCTCTCCGATGCCAGATGCGACATATTCTTCCATGCCTCATGCTGCAAATTCACATTAAATGGCGAAGTAATCCTCCAGGGGTGGCACAACCCCCGTCACTGCCTTTGGCATGTTCGCACCGTTGACGAAGGATGGACTACCGACCTCAAAGTCATTGATGATGACTCCATGTCCAAATCCAAAGCCATTGCTCACAGTCTCTATGATTGTGACAACACACAACAACTGATGTGCTTCTAAAACACATGTCTTTCCTCTCCAGTAAAATCTACATTAATCAAGGCAATTAATAAAGGTTATCTCAAAGGATTCCCCGGCCTCATCTCCAAACAAGTGAATCACCACATCAACATCAACATGCCACCAAAAAGAGACACATGGATCAAACTCTCCAAGGCCAACGATCCACCTCTCACAATGCCATTACCATTCCTTCACTGCCCATTTCCAATGACGACAACATCAATGACGATGACATTCTTCCACTTTCCCTCAACAACTAGTATGCATCCGATTCCCTGTGCAGCAGGACTCACCAACCTCATCTTCATCGTCATCCACAACATCACTGGTGAAGTCTTCACCAATCAAACCAGATGATTCCCCATCACATCCAACCGTGACCATGCCTACCTTGTCATTTTTTACATCTACGATGCCAACTTCATTGTGTCTGATTCCATCAAAAATCGGACCAAAGAAGAGCTCCTCCGTGCCTATGAGATCACCCACAAGTACCTATCCAACAGGGGCTTCAAACCGCAACTCCACAAAATGGATTACAAGACATCAAAAGATGTCAAAGAGTTCATCGACTCACAACACACAACACTCCAATACATGCCACCAGACATCCATTGCACCAATTCTGCTGAACGCGCCATCCGCACTTGGAAAAATCATTTCTCTGCCGGAATTGCAAGCTTATCCAAAACATTCCCCGATGCCAACTGGTGTCATCTCACCAACCAATGTGATTACACAATCAACATGCTCCGTCCATACTGCCAACACCCACTCCTCTCTGCCTTCAAAGCGATGGAAGGGTTGTTCTCATTTGATGCCACTCCCATGGCTCTGCCAGGCCTCGGAGGTCCTCGTCCACTTGAAACCCACCCATCGCAAATTGTGGGCCTTTCATGCATCCAATGTGTGGTACATTGGACCGTCCTTGAAACATTACCGGTGCATCCGGGGAGAACGCCTAAATGACACTTTCAGATTTAAGCATCACGCCATGCCGGTCCCACTGATCACTCCTACTGATCGCATCATTGCTGCAACAAAAACACTCACGGATGCCATCTCAGGCATTCAAGAGTCCCCTCTTGATGAACTCCAGGCCATTGCAACACTTTGATGTCTCCTCCTTGGCAAGACACCACCCATCCCCATCCCGATTGATTCACCTCCTGTTTCCCCAACACCTCCATCAACCATAGACAACTTCGACAAAGGAACCAGTTCACATTTGGGACCCCACCACTCGTTCCACAAAGCAACTCTCCGGTATCACCCCCAGCCCTGATTCCTCTTCTAACACTGACCAGGGTTTAGCTCTCATCAACGACGATGACAATCCTGTTCACCAAGTTTCACGCATTGCCCGACCCATTCACACTAGAGCCAAACATTGCTCCCAACAACACATTCACCTCATCAACTCGGTCATCACCGAGGCTCTAATGCCCATGATTGACCTTAAACCCACTACCTTCTTTCCTGCACATGGTTACGTTGCTGCTACATGAGCCCTCCTTGAGAACACTTACGGTGTCATTCACAAAACCAACACTCCACCCTCTTCCGATTCCCTCAATGTCATCGGTGCCATCATTGACGACATCACTGGCGACGTCCTCAAATATTGTCATCTCATAAAGTCTGACAATCACCGCCCAATTTGGCAAAAGAGTTTTGCCAACGAGCTTGGGTGCCTGTTCCAAGGAATACATGACATGAAAGGCATGGATACCTGTTTCTTCATCCGTCGCAACCAAGTACCAAAATACAAGAGAGCAACGTACGGATGCATCTGCTGCAATTATCGATCACAAAAAGATGAACCTCATTGCACGTGACACATCACGTACGATGGTGACAAAAGCACTCCAACAGCCAATCTTGTCACCGCCAAACTCCTCATCAATTCCACCATTTCTACTCCCAATGCAAAATTCTATGGCATGGACCACTTCAAATTCTACCTCATGACTCACATGGCCGAATTCAAATACATGCAACTACGCTTCGAACGAAATCGTCCAACACTACAATCTCCTTGAGCTCGTCGACGACCAAGGATGGGTGTATGTGGAAATACAAATGGGCATGTACGGCCTCCCGCAAGCCGGCATCCTGGCCAACAAGCTCCTTGAATCATGACTTAATGCCCACTGTTATTACCATTGCCAACACACCCCCGGCCTTTGGCGCCATGTATGGCAGGACATCACCTTCTGCCTCGTTGTCGATGACTTTGGTATCAAATCCACGTCTCATTATCATAGCGTCCATCTCAAAGAATGCCTTGAGGAACACTACACAGTCACCATGGACTGGGACGATTCTCTCTTCTGTGGCATCAACCTCAACTGGAATTATCCTGCCCGCACCGTCAACCTCAACATGCCACAATACATATCCAAGGCACTCCTCAAGTTCCAACACCCAAAGCCCACTTACCCCCAACATCAACCTTATAAGAACACCCCCATTCAATATGGCGCACACGTTCAGAGGGTGGACGCCAATACATCAATCCCCCTCACCCCCCCAGCAATCAAGCATATCCAAGACGGTGTTGGCACCCTCCTCTACTATGGTCGGGCCGTCGATCCCACTCTACTAGCAGTGCTCAGTTCCATCGCCGCTTGGCAATCCACCGACACCCAGGCCATTGCCGAAGCATGCACACAATTACTTGATTACATTGTCACATATCCCAATGCCCGCATTCACTACAAAGCATGTGACATGATTCTCGCCATTCACACCGATGCATCTTACTTCTCTGAACCTGGTGGCAAAAGTTGCGCATCTGCACATTTGTACCTCACGAATCACAAAGATGAAAAATTCAACAACGGTGCTATACTCATGTTATCACCCATCATCAAACATGTCATGTCATCGGCCTCAGAATCCAAACACGAGAGAACTCCTTGTTCAGGTGTTTGTGGACAGTGTGAATCCAATTGACTGTGTTGATCATTTTTAGGGCCAAGGGCTTAAGCCTCCCATCAGCCGGGAGCTTGTCAGTCAGTGGGGTTCCCAAGCGCTCGTTCCATTCCTTCAGTGAGGTCCCCGATGTTATGATCATCAAGGAGGTCTGTTGTGTCACCAATGTCCCCCTCCAGATCCCGGACCCTTGCTTGAATCATCTCGATGGCTCTTTACCGAGCCTGACAATCATGGCCCAGATATGGTCCATCAAACCAACCTGATTGGTCTGCACGCACTTGAGAGTGAAGCTCGTCTTATGATCCAGATCCTTGAGAGCTGCTTTCACCCAACCAAGCTCATCCACTTCCTCCTTTTGCTCCTCCTCCTCCCCGTCGGTCTACAAGTTGTCCTCCCCCAGTGCGGGGGAGTTGAATGACAGCATCCCAAATGTGGGATGCTCCCCAAAGTGAAAATTCCCATGCTCCTTGGGGAGGTGGGCAAAGCTCATGCTGAAGGCATCTTCCTCCTCAAAACCTTCAGGAATCCCCGGTCTCCCTCTCCTTGCACTTTCCTGGAAAGCGTGCCACGCAACCTGGGCTTGGAGAAAGTATTCCTCCCATTCCATCATTGTCTTGCCGCTCCCTCCAGAGCCAGTAACAACGGCCCTCGTCTCTGGGGTAAGATGTGAGGAATCAAGGAATGGCGCCCTATAGGCCACTGTGGAGTTGTTCAAATCCTGCAAGGTAGCGCAGATGAACCACCCTTCCTGACACTCCAAAAAGCAGTGCACGAAGCCTTTCTAACGCAAAAACAACGACGATCCGAACCGATGCATCCGTGGCAGAACTGCGTAGCATTGTTTGAGATCGCATGACAATCCCCTGACAGCATCCAGGAGTTGACCACCCCTGGATTAATCCCAACCAAATTCCCCCCACCCCCTATAACACTCCAGCAGAGAACGGAGTGAAAGAGGACAAAGTGGGGGCCTCCGTGAGCACGGAAGTAACAGATGCACCCCCTCATGAGCCACAAAGGATCCATGGGGAGGCCGCCACCGGGATGATATGCTCATCCCCATTCCCAATGTGCTCCCATCCCACGGAAGCATGAGATGGGGCAGGGTTGATAGTCAAACCCGATAACGCCATTGAAGTTGAATCAACAGCCGCCACGGTCCTATCACCCTAATCAAAGAGAGAGAAACAATGCCAGCCGGAAGCAGAATCCAAAGGCATGCTGATCAGAAGGAAAACACAGCCTGAAAACCGGAGAAATCCTGACATCGAACGAAGGAAAGAGAAGAAAAAGAAGGAATGGACGCTAAGCAATTGAGGCTCAAAGCTGATCAGGCAGTCTCCTCGGTGTCCGCTGCGCCGGCCTGAGTCAGTATTATCGACTCGTTGCTCAAAGGAAGAGCCGAGAGCATCGAGACTTTGGTCATTTCATGGCTTCGAAGTTTCAACCTCACATGGCACGTCTTGAGATCTCGTTGTGCCCAGGGCCGGTCAAATACTTGCATGTAGGGAACGAGCTACGTAGGAATGAGAGCTTGGGGCACGTACTACATGCACTGCGGAAACAGTACGTAAACAGATACCTGTTTACTTAGCTGCTTCATCAGCCATCCTAGCCTGGCGTCCTTGGTCTAGTCTCGGGTTCAACTTGCGTGATGCCTGTCTTGATTTGGCGTTTGGGTGAGTCTTTCAGCCATGAGATTTGGTTGGAAGCGTTAGGACGATTTTCGAGCATCCAAAGATAAATACGAGCGTACTTTTTCTTACATGAAGCTACTAACCCCCGAAAAAAGGTCCTATGTAGAGTTCTCATATGTCTTCTACATACGAACATCATGATCTAAAATTTACTACTATTCCTACGTTTTAACCAATGAGCCTGGAATGAGCCTACCTGGAATGAGACCTGACTTAGCGGCCCGGAAAAAAAATCTCAATTAGTGGCCGAACTCGAGTAAATAAAAGCTTGCCATTGCCGCTGATTCCTGGGCCCGGCGGCCCACCACATAAGGGAGTATGAGCGCAAAGAAATCCCGATTCGACGGGCTCGACGTTCTCGCCATGACATCCCACATCAAGCGGACGATGCTCGGATTCAAGCTCGCGAACGTCTACGACGGCAACACCCTCGGCGTCGTCGGCACATCCAGCAGCGGCGGGGGCGGTGCCGGCGACGGCGCGAAAGGTGTTTACATGTTCAAGCTGGCGGATCCCAGCGGGGGCGGAGGATCCGCGTCGTCGTCGTCGTAGTCGTCGTCGTCGTCGTCTTCGTCTCCCGCCGCCGACGTCGCTGTCCCGTCGAATGATGCGATCGAGGAGGGGCGGGGATCGATGGCGGCACCGCCGCAGGATCAGAACCAGAAGCGCGCCATGCTGTTGATCGAGTCGGGAGTTAGATTCCATCCCACGACGTGAGTGCGAATCCGACTCGGAAAATATCATCCATCCGATAACGGACTGTTTTTTTAGATACCCTAAACACACCAATCCCTTCCCGTGGGCCATCGTTTCGTTCCCATTGTTTATGCTCGGGCCCAGGCACTACTCCCAATCGACGTCCGGATCGTCCTCGTCGCCGTCGCCTTTCGCCATGAAATTGCGCAAACACCTCCGCAATCTGAGACTCGAGAACGTAACGCAGCTCGGGAACCTCGATCGAGTCGTGGACTTTCGCTTCGGCAGCGGGACGCACGCGCATCACATACTGCTGGAATTGTACGCCCAGGGGAACGTGATATTGTGCGACTGCGAGTATCGCATTTTGGCCTTGTTGCGAACGCACCAGTACGAGGTTACGAGAAGGGGGGGGGACGGGGATGACGGCGAGGGGAAGGGGGCGGAGGTCGCCGTCTCCTCCGCCGAAACGGACGAGGTTAAGGTGCGAGTGGGCGCCGTTTATCCGGTGACGTTCGCGACGACCCTGACCGACGAACGCGGTGGTCCGTCGGGCGGGGTCGAACGCGACGATGAGGGCGCTGCTGCGTCGTTCAAGGCTAATAATACGGGTCTACTCGCTATGATTGGTCCCGAGGCCTACGAATGGGCGAGGGCCGAGCTTGCGACGGTCCAACAAAAAGCACTGGCCGCCGCGGCGGGCAACAACGACGATCGGAATGCAATAATACACGACAGGGGTGGTGGAGACAAGGGCAGAATGAAGGGGGGGAAGAAAAAAAAGGCGATGGACGATTCGCTTGTGCTCAAGGCCCTTCTACTTCGGCCGAATTCCGGCGTGTATCATTACGGCCCATCTCTCATCGAGCATTGCGTGTTAGCCGCCGGTTTCGATCCGGTGATGAAATTGACCCATGACAATATCGAATGCACGTTGCCGGAGGCTTCGTGGACTGAGCTAATCGCCGTCCTCCGATGTGAGGGAAATAGAGTCATCGAGAATTTGATTTCGGGCGAGGGTGGCGGATATATTTTGTACAAACCCAAGGCGTTGATCGACATCGCCAAGGACGTAAAGACGAACGACGTCTCCCCCCTATCCTTGACGATGGCAAATGTAAATCCGCACTCCGATAAGACCCTGCTCGAGTTCCAGCCCCATCTGTTACACCAGCATAGGGATCAACGGTATCTCAAGTTCGCAACATTCACCGCCGCCGCGGATGAGTTCTTCTCGAACCTATCGTCCCAACGCATCACCGCTCGAGCAGATGCCGCGGAAGCCGCGGCGCGCGACCGACTCGCGAGGATCCAAGCGGATCAACAGCGACGCATTGAGGGGTTGGCGAGGGAGCAGGAGCGATTGAGGGATAGCGCACAGTTGATCGAGACTCACGCCGGGGACGTTGATCGAGCGTTGGGCGTTATTAACTCGGCCTTGGAAACTGGCATGGACTGGGACACGCTGGAACAGTTGGTCACGGTAGAACAGGGGAATGATAATCCGATCGCGCTGTTAATACACAAGTTGCTTTTGGACGAGGACCAGGTCGTGTTGGCGCTGCCCGACGTCGAGGGCTGGGACGACCTGGAAAGCGCCCCGCCGATTCAACACGTCACGGTCTCCATTAAGGAGTCGGCTCACGGCAACGCCCGCGCCATGTTCTCGGCCTACCGTGCTGTGAGGGGTAAAGAAGAAAAGACGATGGAAGCGTCGACGACTGCTCTGAAGGCCGCCGAATCCAAGGCGAGGCAGCAATTGGCGGAGGCGCAGAAGAAGAAGCAGCAAGTGCAGGTTCTGCCTCAGCGGAAGACGTATTGGTTCGAGAAATTCGCCTGGTTTATCACGTCTGACAACTATTTGGTATTGGCAGGCAAAGACGCCCAGCAGAACGAGCAGCTTGTAAAAAGATACCTTAGACCGGGCGATGCCTACCTTCACGCTGAGGTTCATGGTGCTGCCACTTGCATCCTCCGTTCTAAGCGCCGACGTCGCATGGATGGCAAGACGCAAGTCGTTCCTCTGTCGGATCAGGCATTGCGGGAAGCGGGAACGTTTACAATATGCCGCTCGGCGGCGTGGAGTTCGAAGATGGTCACGTCCGCCTACTGGGTGGAATCGCATCAGGTATCGAAAACGGCACCCACGGGAGAATACCTCACTGTAGGTTCTTTCATGATTAGAGGGGAAAAAAATTATCTCCCTCCCAGCGCTTTAGAAATGGGACTTGGCGTCGCTTTTCGACTTGACGATGAGGCAAGCATAGCGAGGCACGCGAACGAGAGGAGAGATTTTGCGCTGCTTGAACAGGAGCTGAGATTCGCGCAGCAGGAGGGTGAGTTTGAGGGAAACGAAGAGCAACGGCAACCGAAACCTAGCCTTTCAAGTCAAGATGAGAGTGATGAGATGGGTATTGAAAATCTTACGATCGTCGTCAACAGAAGCGACATTGGGGAGAAAAATATGAACCCTGGAAAAGAAAACGAATGCGAGCACCTGCTCTCTCCTGGGGCAGAAGATGCAAAACAAAATGAAAACGACATCCTAAAACCATCATCATCCGCCATTGAGGAAAAGCATGTCTCCTTTCTGAATGACACCGTCCATCCACAAGAGGCCAGAAAAAAGGAGAATGAACTATCACGAGGAAAACGGTCCAAGATTAAACGTGCGAAGAAAAGATACGGCGAGCAAGATGACGAGGATCGCGAATTGGTCATGTTAGCGTTGCACGCTGGGGAGTCAAAGAAAAAAGATAAAAAAGAAAAGGGCAGTCAACGAGTTGGATCGGACAGTGCAACACAAAAAAGGGCGGCCGAAGAGACACTGGCATTGCTCATCAAAGATTCTCAAGCGGTGGCTGAAACGTTAGATGAAAATGTACGGCAAAGTTTAGCAAAATGTGTCACTCTCAAGGTTACAAAGGGTTCCGAAAGTATTCGATGGAGCAAATTCGACGCAGATGTTTTAGAACAGCTCCGTGAGATGGAGAATCTGAATGAGCAGCAGGCGGCTGCAAATCGATTGTTGGAATTGTCAAATGCAACGCGAATTGACAACTTCTCGGCTAGCCTCGCGGGGATTATTCGAACTATTAAGAAGCACGGGGTGACATTTCAATCTTCCAATGATATTACGCAAGCAGGGGATGGTAGGCAGCGCAAGTCCAAGATAGAGAAGCAGGTGGAGAAAGAGGCTTGGAAGGAGATTTTGGCCGAAGATGGTATTGTTGACATTGAGGGCGACGAGGAAGATAATGCTGTTGATGACACCGTCGAGCTTCTTAAGTTGACTGGGAAGCCGATGGCACAGGATTCTATTTTATGGGCCATCCCTGTCTGTGCACCATACTCGGTCCTTTCGAAATACACCTATCGTGTTAAATTGACACCTGGATCTGTCAAACGAGGTAAGGCGAGCAAACAGGCGGTGGAAATATTTCTTCGTGGTGAGGCTGGAGCGAAGAAGCCAGTTGACGACAGCACGAAACGTGACCTGGCGCTGATAAAGCTAGTGAATGAGAATGATTGGGTTCAAGCAATGGTAGGCGATGTGCGAATCGCCTCCGCCGGTGCAAGCAAGGCGTTGACAAAAGTAAAGAGCAAAGGAAAGGCTAAGAAGTAGCGATGATATAAATGGATCGGTGCGCTTACTAGGCGAAGGAACTAGTGTTCCATATACCATCATAATTCGATCAAAGCTCATTTTCCTAAAATTAACTAAACTTCAAATGCACCACACATTCGTTCCATCTTCCTCCTCTCGGCCTCTGCGATCCATGCCGGTTGTTTCTCGAAATTCCTCGCATTCCGCAATAGGTCGTTCACATCGATGTATCCATCGAATACGGTATTTCCCTCGATGGATTCGATTTCACCGCCCCCCACGATGGAAAATGCCCACGTACTCGCGTCGCCCCCCAGTTCGCTCCTGTCGTACGTTGCGGAATACTGCACCGAGCACTGCTCCCTGACGGAGTATGACGACGACATCATCCCCGGGGATGACCACATGCCATATCTATTCTCGGCGACGAGGGGATGATGGGGAAATATCGTCGATGACGCGCTTTCCCTCGACTCATTCGAAGATATGGAGGATGCCTGCTCTACATCGTTGCGACGACGAACCTCGTCCCCTGCGACAGTAGTAGTAGCTTCCTTCCCGGTAGGATGAGAAACGGGGCGTAATCGACGCGCGAGTCTACTCAGAAGACCGCCGCCACGGAGGCTCTTCGTTATGCCCTTTTTGTTGTCCTTGGAATGCGAACCACTTGGAACACGGAGCCTTCCGTTCCATTCCCGATCGACTTCGACGGTCCCCGTCGTCTTGGCGGTCACGGCGGTGGGGGAAGGAGAGGGGGGGGCAGGTCCATGATTGCCTTTTGTCTTGATGAGTTTAGGAGAAGAGGGTGGGTCGAGTCGACGATGACAGCCGCCGCTGCCGCCGCCACCCGATTTGTTCCGTTGTTTCTTCCGCATTTCGGACGACGGGGGGCCGGTCGACGCGATGGGAACGACCCCGAGAGAGGACGGCCCTACGAATCGGGTGGGATGATCGGCGCCGGATTTTAGGAAGGCAAGGAAGGCATCGAAGCCATCCCCCGGCAAATCAATCGTCACCGTCTCGCCGTTCTTCTTCCCGACGATGATCATGGTCGTTTGGGGGGTTTTGATTCGACGAAAAAGTTTAGACGGAACACAACATCGACATTATTATTTGGCCTAATTTTTTTGCTCTATTGTTTGTTTTTTTCGTGCATCTATCCCGCCAACAAGCAAGACTCGTCGATTTACCAAAAAAACACATATCTACATGTTCCGCAGTACAATATGATATTCAGGATCCGGTCCGGGAAAACCCTCAACGCTGGACTTCCATCCCGCAGGAATGAACGTAGTATTCCGTTGCGTGAATCTCTCTTCAGAGATTTTATGTAAAAACTGCTCAAGCAGTCTCATATTGCAAGATTGTGATTGTTGAGTCCTGGTGGCATGTCTATTCATAACGCATCGATCTCATATTCTCATCCTTTTCTCACCCGGAAGTAGAGCCCCTCTCTCAACTCTTTAGAGAGGATATTGGAAAAATTGAGAAAGAATTGGCATCCATTTACTCGCGAACGGACGACTTCAGACCTAGATCTGGGACAACGAATGATGAGATACGGTCAACATTATGCCGATCGCGCAGTGAGAGATATTGCACGACGTAGGAAATTGGTGCAGCTCGCGAGGCAAGGGGATAATGTCGACAACGGCGGTCGGACGGGACGCGGACACGAGGGAGGGAAGACGAAGAACGGACGCACATCGACAATCAATAAGAATGAGAAGAAGAGTCCCTACGATCAATCGTCGTCCTCGCCGAGATCGACCATGATGAAATTGATAACGACGCGACAAAGTCTACCGCGACTACGATTTCGATCGTCGCGGTCCGTCGCTGTCGCGACTGGCATAATGACGTGATGAGGATCTCTATCAACTAATCCTCTTATCTTCGAATTCAGATAGCGATCATTATCTCGGGGAGACGTTGGCCCCCCTTCTATGCCAAGACACATATCTCGTCTAGCGGTGGAATCGCTTTCACGCTCGTGCAATGCCACGAAACATATCTCCATGCCCCCTCTCTCGGCAGGTCCGCCTACACATCAAAGATAACACTGTGACGTTCACTGCACTGGCAAATATGATGCATGTAGTATGTAATTATAGCATTTATGTGATTGTCGTGACAATCACTAGTATACCATCATCGTCCCCACATCGAGTGAGCTCGTCGCCGTCTCCTGAGCTTTGGTTGAACGTGGCATACGAAAATAGAATCCCGGATTCTCCTCCTGCAACCTTTCCAATCACTCAACAATATACATTCTCGAAGACTTCAGTCCTCAGTGGCATGTCTCCCCATAAGCTAGACTTCTTGTTCCATAAGTTTCATAGCCTTTTTCACAGCAATAACAATGACAGAAATATAATCAAAGGAATGATAAGCTCACGTGGTTTATCGATATTTTGTTCTTAGTAGAATAATTCATTGTCCCGCACTCACCCACGTCTCCGATAGTCGTGCATGCCACCACATCAGCCGATGTGATAGAGAGGGGGTCTGATTTTGCAGAAAAAGCGGTGTTGATCATCCCAACTATCACGGGGATGCCAACGGAAGCAAGTGCGATCTCGTCCATTGTAGAGTCCATCTCCGGCTCAATCCCAGTCATTTTCTCAATGACGGTGGCGGTGCAAATGCGCTTTGAGACATTATCTTGAAACGAAGGACGAAACGGATTATATTTGGTTGGCGGTACTACAATCATGTGAGATGAACACCAGGGCTCTTGAACTCACCAACCTCCACCCTCTTATTTGTCAATTAAGAAACAGCTAATCAAACTATCATGGAGATGCCAAAGGAGGCAAGTCTGATCTCGTCCATCGTAGACTCCATTTCCGGCTCAATTCCAGTCTTTTTCTCGCAGACGGTGCTAGTGCGCTTTGCAACGTCTTGAAACAAAATACGATATGGGTATCTATATGAGCGTGGCGGCACAACAATCATGTGAGATGACCTGGGCTCTTGCACTCACCAATCTCCACGTTCTCTGATTTGCCTTTCAAGACGCAGTCTATCAGCCGGTTCACTACATTCTTCACCATAGGGAGAACAGATTTCTCTATAGCACCTGAGAATTTATCAACGATTAAGATCAAGTAGAAGTATTCATACCATTCAACGGGACAGGGTTGCGGAGAAAACCAATAGAATGTTTTGCGAAACTGCCACCAATTCCAAAACTGCGATTGGTTGGTAGAAAACTTATGAGATTTTAACGTCGGGTGTCTAATGCACCATGGATTGTTTTCACTCACCTGTCCATGTCGGGTTGCGGCCATGTACCACTGCACAATAAACTGATTTAATAAGTAGGAGTGGTATCCATTTGGACCCAGAGTCTTCACAAGAAAATCACTACGGAGGATCAAAGCGGTTCGTCCCTCTCCAGTAGACAAAGCAAAAATCCACAGTGTAGTAAGTGGAGCCATTATCCTGGCACAAATTTCATCCCAGAGACGACTGACTGCACCAGAATCACCGATATAGTCAGCTCCGTCGGGCCTGTCAAGATACAACAGGATAATATGACAAAAGAAAAGAATATGCAAAATCAAATTGGCATACATGCAACGTAAAGTTGCGATAGAATTCAAATTATATGGAGTAGGAGAGGCGCAATCAAGTATCACAGAATCTGCGCACCTGAACCACCTTTCAGTATCACTATCCTTCGCCATCGGCTGGCATATGATAACTAGACTGAGAGCGATCTGGATGATGGTGCAGGCATCGGCAACGTAGCCCCAAATAAAGGCATTGTGGCGCTCTGCAGGGTTGTAGGCATCTACATCGATCAGTTAAGCAATAACTATTAGGGACGATCGTAATTTGTACATGCAATCGCAACCATGGATGTGTACTTACCGTAGATGAACGCGAGAATGCCCCCCATGACAAAATAAACCATCCAAAATGGAGCAAAGAGGAAAAATGACAGTATGACTTCATTTGACACCACAGAATTTGAGCCATGCGCATTGTTGTATTCAGATGGTTCATTTTTCTCTCCCGTGTATTTGTCATAGTGGTTGTAGGAGGGGCCATGTCTTAAAGTGAACCAGCCTGATGTCAAAATCAAGACGTTCAACACTTGTATTCCAAGCATGAATTTTAGCAACAATGGAATATCCTTTCTCGTATTGATGAAGAGATAGTTGTACATGGCTGGGAAGATTGCCAAACACAGGTGATAAATACTTGAAAACCAAAGACTAAAACCCATCCACCAGTGCGTAGCCCAAATGGGCGCCATAGCAGCTAAACCAAACACGTGAGTAGTGATTGTAAGAATCAAGCTTCCCCAGTAGCTGGACTTGAAGGCGGGGGTTCCCTCACAGAAAAAATCACGTGTATCATCACCTGGCTGACTATCCCAATGAAAGTTAGGATCGAAGGTCGAAGGGCGACAGACAACAAGTAAGTTAGCCAGCCCCAAAATGAGGGCTATGATATACATTGGATACATGCTCCCGAATTCTACTAGGAAAAAGGTGATTTTTTTCTTAATCACCTGCGAGTAGGTTGCAGTGTCTATGGTGAGGGTGGGCACAAGCACATTAAACGATAGGAAATCAAGGCTGTGTTACTTACTGGGTTCATAGGAGATGCTAGGCTGAAACCACCTAAAACAAAAAAGCAGTGGTTGTGCCAAGGCCAGCCTCTCAGATTACTGAAGTATCCCTGTGCGTAGTTTCAATCGATGAGTATAATAGTGAGGTTGGGCATCATGATTGGGTTCAAAGAATACATGGCATGGCATATGAAAGGAGATAGGTCTCGCTTACCCAAGACTCGTCGGAGCCAATGTGCATGAACATAGCATAGCATCCAAGGATGGAACCTATAGCCCCCCAACACAGATGAGATGGACTCGTCATAAAGATACAAGTTCTTAATTTTGATGAACGCAAACTCACGAAATCCCGTGATTACATCCCAGTCGACCTTAACATTCGTTACAACTTTTTCTTCGTCAAGAGAAAGACTCGCGCCAAAAGAAGGAGATGTCGATTTCCTGAAGGACCAGAGCCAAATGCTTAGGACGATAGTCAATATCATGGGTCCAAGCCATACCCAGGACATAGTGATCACTTCGCCTTCTCCGCTTCCGATGGGTGTCATTTTTGGTGCCAATGGTAAAGTCAAGCATTCTGGGAAATTGCAACCGTTCTTAGGGTCCTGTGAAACGAAAGATCCGTCAGGACATGCTCGAGAAGCTCCCGTGCAAATGAAGGGTTCAGCAGGGATAGGTGATTGTGTCACTGAAAACAGGTTTTTAAAAACAGGGACAGTGGTAGCATCAATGGGAGCCGTTGGGCCATGTGAGGATGCTTGGGAAGATGCAAGACATGTGACCAAGAGGAGTGCCGTCGTGGGACACAACATGGTCGAAATTGAATTTAGACCGCGCTTATTTTTGCTTTCATGGTCGGCCCAATCACTATTTGATCAATACGATTGCAAGACCTCTGATCTGTTTGTCGCCTTAGGTCATGTCGGGTGTTGCTCTTTGATCTTGGATCTTGGGTCATTACCGAGCATAGGGGGGGGGGGGATGGTCAGAGTGACAGCCCTCTGAATCATGTCAGGGTGCCACGCGCTTGCAGTAGTACTAGCTATGCGTCTTTTCCTCTTGCCCTTTCTCATCATCCTAAATATCATGATCCTGGAGCGGAGTCGTTGCCACAGACTCCTATTTTCACACTCCATGATAAAACGAAGCGGAATAGAATGCAGAGTAGTGGGTGACTACCAAAATTCGCTTAGAATTTCGACCTCTTAAATTTAGGATTTTTTTAGGTCAAATTTTTAGGCTACGCCCCATCCATTATTCGTCTAGAGCTTCGGCATGCTACCTACGGTGGATTTAGACAGCTATTTTTTTAGCTCGCAAACAGATACGCAAATACGCAAAAGAACACCTGGGAACATTTTGTTTCGGACAGGTGTCTTCTGTATTTTCGATTCCGCCATGTGATTTTGTTGGCGCCGAACTGCGCAAATAGACGA
>JALLBA010000503.1:0-17140 GCA_036939675.1 Cyclostephanos invisitatus
TCCAGTATTGGGACCAGCAGTCCTGCATCGGGACACTGAGGTGGCGAACTGCCAGCTCAGCATCTAAATGGTCCTGACTCAGAGGTCTGGCCTTTGATACACGTCTAGTATCTGGCCTTATGCCGGGTGTGCCAAAAGTACGTAAATACAGTACATTTCTAAATGGCTTACGTCACTAGTACGTGATGGTCCGATCAACTATGTCAATTCATACCAATATTTAGTGGAATAGTGTACAGTAATAATTGCAGAGGAATGACAGCGGCCCCGTTATTGCTAGCCTAAGTTTTTCCGCTGTGTGCCATTGTCGTTGTTAAAAACGGACAAAAAAATTGACTCTTTTACCTTGGAATTACTATGATTTGTATGATGCTTCTTGGGAAAGAGGCCAACCATGGCGTTGCGGCACCCACAATGCCTGCACCATTCTCCCCCCAGTTCCACGAGGCATGAAAACTTGCAGGATCGCCCCCCCCCATTACCTTTGATCCTGAAGAAGACTTTGACAGTAGACTACTTTGCCTCAACCTCAAATTTGACTCTTTTGACAGGAGAGGTAGAGAACTTAAAGGGAAATCAATTGCAATGACCCTCATCTCAACATATTTCCCGTGTGATGACCAGCGTCATGATACATTTTGTACAGCTCTTGACTCGCTGCTGAACTCCATCAATGCGAACATACAGATCATCATCGGCGGCGACATCGAGGCACGACTTGGCACATGCACCTGTGAGGAACACATGCAAGTGCTTAGCCCGAATGGTATCCCTAGAAGTATACCTGAGGAGAGAATCTACTACACGTCCTTGCAACTCACAAATTGCATATTGAGAACACGTTTTTCAACCATTGGGAAGAGGATTATGCCACGTACACTAGTTAGCATTCCCACAGAGTACCATCCGCATGGAGTTCCCAGCATGCATGCCGTCTTTGCCTCCTCACAGTTGTTCCATAAACGCATCCACGACTGCAAGGTGGTCCTTCACGGTGTTTCAAGTGATCAAAGAGCTGTATGCGTCAAGGTAGCTCTCTCATCTGGTAAGTTTAAAGCCCGCGGCGCCATGAACTGAGGCACCATCATCTGGCCAAAAATACTCACCAATGAGCACACCCAAATGGTGTACAATGAACATCTACTTCCCCTCCCCACTCCAGATATTGAATACAATGACTATCAGGAGATTATCCTAGAAGCAGGCGTGCTCACTGCGACTTACCACACACGACAATGTAACAGATGGTTTCAGATGAGCCATGCTATCCATGCTCCTCTTGTCAAAGAACACAATGAAGTCCTTCATGCCACCAATCGATGCCGTCACCTTCCTACAGCAATCCACGCCACCATGCGTGCTGATCTTAAGCAACTAAATAGACATATCACCCATGCAGTGTCACATGTGAAAGCCACATGGTATGCTGATATCTGCAAGAAGACACACGGCATGAGAATAGAGCCGCGCTTGGCCTGGGAGCACATCCGTCTTCTTACCAAAGGCGAATCAGCACACCATCAACGTAGGCCAACGATGGCAATGCGACTCCCTGGCGGAAATCGAGCAACGAATGCAGCAGAAAACATGTCGGCCATTGCTCCCCACTTCCAACGAGTCTACAATAATCACCACCCGGTCAATCTGAATTTTGTTGAACAAGTTCCACAACGGAGGACATTATGGGAGCTCGATGATCCTATCACCTGGGGAGAATTCATTAGAGCAGTGAAAAAGCTGAAAAATTCCTAGGCCGCAGGACTCACCAGAGTTCCACCGGAGGCATTCAAGGCCATGTCCACTGCGAATTTATGTCATGTGTACACACACTGTAATGATTTTTTTCTGGGCCCAGCCAATCATGAGCAATGGCATCGCAGTCAATGTGTCCCAGTTCCAAAGAGCGGTGACCTTTCAGACTCGAATAATTGGAGGGGAGTAATGCCATGGATGTTTGCTCCAAGATATTCAGTTCTGTCATGAACGGAAGAGCATTTTGTCTACTCAATGCAAACGGGACGCGTTTCCAATTTGGTGGAACATCGGAACTTGGATGTCAAGATGGCCTCTTTGTCCTCAAGACTCTCCCTTTGTTGATCTTATCAAAGCACAAGACACGGCAAACCACGAGCTCTTACTCGCGCTACTCGGAAAGTACTGTGCTCCCCCCCCGCTTCTTCTCAGCAGTGGAAAGAGTGTATCAAAACTTAGTAGTTGTATTGAAGATAGAAAAGGAAAAGCAAGAGTTCTTGCAATCTGTAGGAGTAAGGCAGGGCGACAACATGGCCCCAGTCTTGTTCCTCTTCTTGATGTCTGCCTTTGCAGACGAATGGAAAAATACAGGAATTAACGTCTGCACAATGCGACCAGTAATCGGATCAGAGCTAGCTAATGGAAGAGGAAAAATACGTGGGCACTCACCGAAGGTTCCTTTCATGATCGCTTACTGCAGTAGAAATCCTCCAATGCATTTATGTTGATGACGGAACTTTCATATTCACCTCACGTGCCGATCTCACGAAAGTGCTTGATCTAATATACAAGCACTCTGCACGCTTTGGACTCAAAATGCACATTGGACGAGACAACTCCCCCTCCAAGACGGAATGTGTATTCTTCCCCCCTCCAGGATTCTTCAACTCACACTTACCTGTCCTCCAACAGGAAAGCACTGAATTTAGGATTGCCCTCAAGAACAAACATGATGACACCATTACCACTGATGACAGGCGGGATGAACAGAAAGTGAGAACAAGACGAGAGCAAGAAGGTGCCCTGTACGATGAACTTGATGAAACGCGCCCAATCAAAGTAAGCGATGGTTTTGTCACTTTCTGCCGTCATTTCAAGTACCTTTGATCCTATGTATCCTTCAGCCTATGCAATGACTTCGACATCAAGAATCGAGTAAGGGCAGCCACTCAATCAATGGGAGCTTTGAAAAATGTCTGGAACTCACCGCACTTGGATAATTGGAGCAAAGACCTCCTGTTCCGGGCAATCTCAATGAACCTGCTTCTTTGGAGATGCAAGACATGGCTCTCTCGAACAAACTTGAAGTGTTCTTACATTGCAACATTCGAAGAATCCTCGGCGTATCAATGACGAAAGTACTTGAGGATCGCATTTGAAATGAGCATGTTAGATGAATGTTTTATGACATACCTTGGGTGTCCAATATGATTACTGCCTGCCAACTTGACTTCATCGGAAAGACAATACGTGGTCCATTTATGCTGCAAACAAGTTTGACGAGTCATGCGTCCGTTCCTCCACAACAAGGACTTCATTGTGAAGAACTTACAGCTCCTCTTTGTGAATGTACCTGAAGTCGCCATTGACGATTACGGCTCCCTCAAGGACTGGATTCGAGAAGCGTCTCACGAGCAATTCTTGGACCAACTCGTGGCCTGCCTCATTGACAGACAGGCAGAAATAACTACTCGTCCTGGAAATTGGCCACGACCACGATGAAGCCCCCAGAACCATGATGCACCCCCTCATCATCAGCAACCTTTTCCCTTAATGCCACCTCGAACGAGACGAGCCAATACACAACAATGCCCAATTCAAATGGATGCCAACGCCAACAACAAAGCCTCCTCCCCGCCCCCCCCTGCCCTTCACTGCCGCATCAACAACGCCCGCCCCCCCACCACCCCAAGTGGACGAAGAACAAGACTATATACCTGAGCGAGTAGGAAACTGTGTGTATGATTCCCTCAAGATTCTTGGCCTCAGACTTGGAGCTTCGGAAAGACAAGTCAAACTTGCCTACTAGCAACTAGCATGCCTTTATCATCCAGACAAAAGGGATATGCAATGTGTCACCACCGGTATGACGTTCCAAGAAACCACTGCGCACTTCCAGCTCCTGAAAAATGCACAGGCTTTCCTGCGATCAAGCCTAAGAGGAAAATGGTGCCAAGCTTGATGCCAAAACTAATGGCACACTACTGGCACACTGCTTCTCCTTTCTTGAAGCTCGGAAATCCGTGAACCACAAATATCCTCCGTTTATCCCAGAAAAACCAACGATGTCTTCAAATCACTGCATCATTACCAACTACATCACCCCCCATCATCATGGCCATTAACAATATCACCCACAGCGATCACATCGACATCCTCATCATGGTTGAACCCAAGACCAAAAACCCACGCCCGCCTCCCCCAATGGCCCCGTCTCCCACCAACATCAACAGCTTCCCATTTGACGGATGGATGGTGATCACTCGCCCCACAAAATGCATTGTGCCAGGTCAAATAGGCCAGATCCTTGGATTCGAAGACTACTACTTTGAAGCCGAAAGAGTCCTCTGCACCCGAGCCTTCTCAGTTGCTGCTGTCTTGATAAAATTGACGATGGTGAATCCCCCCCAGGAAGCACTGAACTTGACGATGAAACAGGGCACAATCGCAAGATGTCGGCAGACCAATATCAAAACTTCACCCGACTAGTCCTTGGTATCGACGATGACACCTGGGCCCTACATCACACGGAGAGTGCACTTCGCAACATGATCCTACAGGATCTTGACGTGATGTTGTACTACTTCGACACTGATTGGCAAGTGAATGGAAAGCCTGTGTCGCTCCCTGGCAACTTGAAAGACATTGCAATCATCCTCGCCCGGATCCTTCTCCTTGTTGGTGCCGATTCCTGCACCCCACGCATCATTAGCAAAGTGTGGGGAGACAACGAACCTGCTCGACTTATTCTTGGAGGACCGCGGGGCAATCTCTCACTAGTTTGACAGCGAATCTTGACCCACCAAAAAGTAGCTATAAACACAGTTCACATTTGGCTCACCAATCCATCGACTCCTATCTTGCCCCTGGATTCGGAGGCCTTCAAACACCTTCCGCGGACCATCCACACCTACTACTAGACTGCTCGGACAAACGTGTCTTTGCGCAAGAGTCAATGCCATCAGGTGAACGCTTCATTCAGCGGCTGACGAATAACCTGAGACGATACACCATCCAAGATTCCCGCTCCTTTGAGGAAGAAGCGATTCGCTGGTACAGTGATCCCTCCTTGGATGGGATCGAGTAGATGATCAGACAGGATTTGACAATGTAATCATAGTTGCATATGGAATGTGTCCCCCTTGTACCCTGCAGAAGTTTTATGAAGGCGACCCTGAACTCCCCCGTCCCACACATTTCATGAGAGGAACGGTGGAAGAAATCTGGGGTGACGAAACAGATCCCCACCTCTTTATGAGAACGATGGCAGAGGACTGGACGGACGATCGAGAAGAGCCAACGCACTAGCTGCAAATATATTGGAACATGGAATTTTTTGTTGTTGATTTATTTTATTTTATTAATTAGCATAGTCATGGCGCAGAAAATTAATTATATTCGATGAAATCAATCAATCAATCAATCAATCAATCAGGTACGATAGCTTCAAGTTTTACAACACTGAGCACATCTCCATCGCCCAATCTGTAAAACACCCAAACTGCAATGTTGTGACCTTGGATAATGACTTTTGGATGATCCGACTGCAGTGGGCGTCCAAATTGTATTCTGGAAATGTCGCACAGCTTGATCGTCCCTCAGACAATTTGGTGCTCTCAAGCACCAGTGGTGCCGACCTCGTTGTTGTCGGGTTCGGCACGTTGTCATCCGATGGGGTGACTCCAAATGTGACGCAGAAGGTCATTTTTGATTACATATCAACTGCAGCATGTGTTTCACAGCCATATGGATACTCTTCCTCTGATGTTACGCCAACCATGGTGTGTGCTGGACGATCCGGAAAAGACTCTTGCCAGGTATGTGTTTAGCTTTACTCCGATACATGCAATGGAAGCATAACTCATGTGCACTCACCAACTAATCATGTTGAGAATTCACTGTGCAGGGTGACTCTGGAGGTCCACTCCTTCATGTGAATACAGGGAAACAAGTCGAAGAAGTTTCTTGGGGCAATGGATACGCTGATCCTTTGTATCCTGGTGGTACGCTAAAATTCAGAGCTTCCTCTCGAACAGTCTCTGCATGTATCCAACATATATACTCTCTTCCCTCTTTCATTATTCCGTATAGTTTGCTCGCGCATCAGTGCGGCCTACGATAACTTCATTTGTCCATACATTGCTAACTGGAGTAATCCAAAGACCTCTCCTTCCAACTCGTATGCCCGACCTATCAGGTCCACCCAACAGAGCACGTCCTCGGTTGCACCGATAAGGGAGGATTTTATTATAGCGATGGTGTGGAATACAATTGCATGTGGTATGCTGGAAGTGAAATGGTGTCACGAAATGCTCTAATATGGGAACAACTATGCTCATGCTCGACTAAGGGCAAACATGGCATGCTGCGTCTATGGTAGTGGTACGCAAGCCAACACACAAGCCCACACACAAACTATCACCAGACGTCTGAACTTATAAGTAAATGGAATCGCATCGATCTCCACGGTGATGGCAAGCCGCCTCTGGGCAGGAAGCATGCTGGTTCCAGGATGAACTGTCTCGATTGTTTCATCGTCGGGATCGTACGCAAGACAAACATCAGTATTAAATTTAATACTACGTAGCAAAGGAGATCACGAAGAACATCCTTTCCTCTTCCGACTCTTACAATTTTCCCACTGTTTACAGACAGAGTCTGTCCAGCAATGCCGGTAAAAGAAAAGATGAATACGCATTGCACAATAACTGGACTGGAGGGTAATTGAAGCTATGGCGTCATCGATCGTGGACCTTTTGCGGATCGCACACTCCGGCCTGGACCTCCAACAGGAAAGTTTCGTCATCTCCCACCCTGTTCGTGGGAAAAGTAGCGCTCCGAAAAGCAGTTACCATGAGCCGAAAATCTTTTCACCTTTACAGAGAGGGAGGGCTAGCACGCCCCTGCTATTCGTTAAATCCTCCACCGAAATGTGTCCGCGCAATGCTGACGAGGGACTATCGGATTTTCTCTCTGCTGCTTTTGCTTTTCCGAAACCACATGACCTTTCTTGAATCATTAGGACATATACGTTACCAAATCCTGTCATAAATATTGTCAATGCCGCAGAACATGTCATCACTCCAATTGAATGATGGGTCGGGATGATCTCTTGCTGGGTCTTCATAAAAGGAATTGTAATGCCTCTGCTCCATCGTAGTACGAATCGCTTCAAATTCTGCATGTATCGGCCCCTGCTCCTCTGCCCTGAAATCGTTGACAACGCGCCCCACAATGTTTGTCAGGGTCGTATCATAATCGTACTGACAGATTAAATCGCTACGTTTCCATGCTCGAAGCTCATCGTACGGGTTTTCTCCCTCGACATGTTTAATGTCAGCATTGATGTCGATTTGATCACGGTGAGGGTCATACGCTTTCAGCTCCGCAAGCAAATTGCGATCGTCGTCATCGTCGATATCTTTGAAAAATGCGGTCCGCGGATCGACATATTCCGAAGAAAACTGCGATTGTGGTGGGTTCACATGAGTGTGGTGGTCAAAAACCACCGGGTAGCTACACATGTACGATATCGTGGCATCTTCATCATCATTATTTTCCTTGCATAAGCCGCCGGTGTACCTGTTTTGAGTTCCAATATGCTGATGTGTGTTGAAGTCGTGACTCGAATGCGCCATATCGTCGTCAAAAGCAGAAAAGTAGCGATCCTGATTCATGTAATCAGAGGCCTGATGGTGGAACATAAGGCTCACTAATGCATCACATTCCTGAGCTGCCTGCCCCTGGTATAAGTTGTCGTTGAACTGCTCGTTTACTAATTCATTTCCATATGAGAAAGTGGTCATCACTCGACGTTGGTCTTTCGCGAAGCGTCCCACGCCTTTTATTTCCTCTCCAATTTCCTTGACTTGCGGAACTTGATCATCTTGTGCAGCAGATCTGTTGACTTTAGGCAGGTTTTGACGGATTTCTGCACACTTCACCCATATCTTCTTGACGTACTTCGCCGACTTCGTCCCCTCATTCTCCAATCTCTTTCGCTTTCTTGATATCGGTTTGAATGCTCCTCCAACTAGTTGGGATGCATATTCGTTGAAGTGTATGGGAAGGTCTTTGTGATGAGCGGGTGGGATGTATTTGGAATTTCGTTTGGAATTGGTTGGGTCCGGATCGACGCGTATCACCTGAAGAGGCGGACGAGTATCCTCTTCATCCAATGCGATATCGGCTGTCGCTTCTGCCGCATCTTGTTTCGCCCCTTGATTCTTGCTTTTCGGGAAGAAGCTAAAAATATTTCGATGCTGTTGATCCGATTGAAGTCGTTCATTTTTATCAGAACCGAGGCGCCGGCTGTCATCGTTTTGTCCGTAAACGAGCGAGTACCATACGTTCGTTTTCTGATTGTTGAGGTTGGCACGACAACTCGCCACCTCGTTCCCTTCTTTTTCGTGCTGACTTTTCAACGCTTCATCCCAAGGAATCTTCTTTGATGGATGCAAAACTCCATCGGCAATTCCTCTGACTAGGTGCGGCTCAATATACTCGCCAAGGAATGGCCACTCATCGTCTGAATCGCCGTTAGAGCCATCAATTGGCCAGAGGGTTTCTACTTGCTTTCTTAATGGACAGAAGACCCTCTGGTGGCGGAAGGTGCGAAACGCAATGAAGAACTTCTCCTCGAAATCAGGTGGAAATCTACCCGCTGCACGCAAGGCGCTGAAAATCCTTGAAGGGGTACGGTAGATACGAACGAGCTTGTGTGCGAGTTTGATTCCGATACCGGGTACGCCCTTGCAATAATCGCAGCCGGATAATATGCACATGAAGACGAACATATCATGAGTCCAGTTCCTGAATGAAGGCGTGGCATTTTCGCCTAAGTCTTTCATTAGCTGGATCTCCTGACCTTGGTAGGTGGTGAAATCTATTTTGAACAATGCTCTCGGGCAGCCATAAACGAGCATGTCAGAGTCCTCGGTGATGACGAGATCGACAACGCCGGTATGCGCCAACCTTGCCATTTGCGCATCCGCCTCGTAAGGAGCTACCAAATACGAGAGTCCTTTCGCATTGCATTTCTTGATCAGCTCGTACCTCATTGCGTGTGTGACCGAACAAGATTGCGCATAAAAGCGTCTTGCCGATCGGCTGTCGTTTGCGTTTTCGGCGGCAATCGCTTTTTCGAATGCCTTGTCACGCTCCTCGCGACGTTGCATATTTTCCTCATTCTTCGATGGCAATGCATCGCCGTCAATCACCAATATGACCTCGATTCCGAACTTCACCTTTAGGGTTTCCGCCTTGCTGGTGGTATAATCGATACACTTTAATTCAGCAGATGTTGCTTTACCGGTAAGGACGCCACGCTGGCTTTTTGCGAGCGCTCTGACATCACATGCAAAGACGCCTTTGTGCAGCCACGACATGGCATCGACCGCGACCGTCAGTCCACGGTACCGTTCCAATGACACCGAGCGAGTAATCGATTGGAGGCAGGGTAGTAGTCCTTTGACGCCCATGGTAAAGTTGTTTCGATTATCGTGGGAAGTTGCTTCGGGGACGGCTCAGCGACATCGCTCGAGCAGCAATTCTCAAGTGATCAAGAAGTGAGTGATATGCTAAAAGAAAGTTGACAGTTTTTTTGTGAGCGTGATTGCGCGTGACAGGCCCGAGTGAAAATCTGACTGGATATAGGACATCAATTTTTACAAAACGTGGGAATCTGTACTTATGATACTTACAAATACACCAAAGAAGATGACTCCGACATCGGCGTTCGTTCCAAATAATTTGCCTTCGCATATTCCGTGTCGTGTTGCAGGGACGACCCTGCTGGCCTTAAGGGGTCTCGGAAGGCGACTCCTTAGAACTCTTTCTTGGCACTAAGTCTGCTGCAATGCGATCACTGCTGTCTGAACCAAACAAAGGCGGCTGGTTTTCGATTCACATCTCTATCTTTGCTTGTGAATTCATCATTGAAAAGACGCCATTCCTAGCGCCAAACGTGTTCACTGGGTCCATTGCCTCCTTGATAGAAATAAGCGCATTTGCATACCCAGCTGAATATAATTCACCCTTCAAAGTCGTTCGCTTACCCAGGCCATGGTGGTGACTGAGCGTTCCTCCGCTATTCAAAATTTCTTGGCGGGCAGACTTTTCAATCTCCGAGAATATCTCGCTTGGTTCTGCGACACCGTTAATACTCATGCTGAAGTAAAAATAGACGCATGCGCCATCGTCATAAAGTTGAGTAATCCTGCAGCCCACAAAGGGCTTCCCGGGCAAGGCACGGCTCTTGTGCTCGGAATAGATTCTACGCTTCGTTTTAGAACAAACTTTGTTCAACACTGACCACGCCACAAACGTCTCGAAGCTATCGCCAAGGATATTGTAATTCAGAGCAAAGTCCCGTATGTATGCGATGGCGAAGGTCAGAGAATAACCAGCCTTGCCAACCTTCGATCCCGCAAGAATGCCACCATGCGCAGATACTAGTTCACTAACAAACTTCTTTTGCAGTTTTACTTCGTCGGAAGTGCCTTCAAATGCAATCGTGGCACACACTACAGATTTGTCTGAAAAATTCCCCAAGTAGTAAGCAAGATTTTTCGCGACTTGGCTGCAAAAAGATGTAGCCTCTTCCTTGAGTGCCTGGCCAAGTCGAAACTGCTCATTGTCAAGAAGTCTTACACTTGCAGGTTTCATTGCACGCAATTTAGATACACCTTTCATGAATCGTACGCCGACTTCAAAATTTGGCAGGAGTACACTCTCGTAAGATCTTGATTCTGCTATCGGCCATATTTTTAATACTGCACTGACAATAATTCCTAAACATCCCTCCGATCCAAGCATGAGAGACTTAAGATCTATGCCTATCGATGATCTTCCAATCGAAGATTTTCTAATTTTGTGTTTGTGCGACATGAAACCCTTCGCTCCGACAACACTCACTTCTCTAACAATATCCTCGATGTTTCCATATCGGTTCTGCTTCATTCCGCTTGCTTTAGTTGCAATCCATCCACCAAGAGTACTAAATTCATAACTATCAGGTTCGTGTCCGATAGTGAAGCCAAGCTTCTCTAAATTTCGAACTAAATCAACGCCTGTTATGCCTGCCTGAACATGAACCAGGCCATCTTCTTCGTTCACCCAAAGAACACGGCACATAAATTTCATATCAACTGATATCATCGGCCTTGGGTCGATTTCCCTGGTTGGGCAATGAGTAGCGTGTGTGACATTAGTACCTCCTCCAAAAGGAATGAGACACCAATTATGTTTGGCGGCATTCAACACTAGGGCCTGGACTTCTCCTTCACTCCGGGGCCACACAACTGCATCTGGCACACGAAACCCAATCAAGCCTGTTCGCAAACCATACATGTCTTCTTGAGAGTGACCAGTTCCACGACGTGCGCGATCGGCTGGTCTTAATGACATCCTCTTTCCGTCACCCCCAAGCACGGCAATAAGCTGCTTTACGCTGTCACTATTAAGATTGCTTTCAGCGATGTTTCTCAAATCATGGCATTCTGGAAAGGTGAGGCCGATTGGATCAATGACAACATCGAGTTCTTGTTCAACGAAATTGGCCAGTCGAGACAAGGGCTTTCCACTTATACTGTATCTTGATCCTTTCATCATGACACTCTTTGATCCATCAGATTTGACGTTCAAAACGAAGCCTGAGTCTTGATATCCCCATGCCCCTAATGCTTCTGCGTCGGGACTATCGCTTAATCGGAATACTGGCGTTATAATTTTCGCAGGATACTGATGAATTATATGCGAGGGAATGCTGGCTTTAGCGAGCTTGTCTTTAACAACCACTTGCATTAAAAACTTGGGAATACGTGAATCAGTGGGAAGATATTGAAGGACGTGCTTTTCCTCTGGCGAGTCGAATCCTTTCGCTTGAAGTGATTGGAATACCAAATTTACTTCATACTCCGCGAGATCAAAGACCTGAGTCAGCTTCGAAAGGAGTTCTTTCAATGAATTTCCAGCTGCGACTTTGGTATTCAATCTTTTGAGAGACGGGCAAATCCACGAAGACCACTGCGGATGCGAAACAATAAGATACGGTCCGAGGAGGTGGCTGAATTGTAGCATAGCGGCCCACAGAAAATCACGATTGTCCGGCGGTATGATGTTTGTTTGATTCACTGATTCCGGCCAAATTGGACACCCCAGCTCCAAAAGTGCTTCAAGCACGACTTCGTCAGATAAATCCAACGCCAATGAAGCGGCTTTTAAATGATAATTCGAAACCATAATTTGACGCTGCTGGCGAAATTGAATTGCATAGGCTAATTCATTTACATCCTTGGTGCTTGAGTCATGCATGACCAAAGCCTCGGATGCGGAGACATAAACGCGTCCTATGTTAACTTTTCCAGCCAGCGCGCGCCACATCCAACGTATGAGCTTAGCCAGACCCATCCTCTCTGCACGACCAAAATTAGCCTCGTTGATTAAACTTTCTTCATCTGGTATACCTTCATAGTTGATTGTTAATGGGAAAATAATGTGTTCGCCTCCAGTATTTGTCAGGCACCGCAAAAAACCAGTCTTAGGCTTGACAAATGTCCGATTCCTGCTGCGTTTCCCCTCAATGAAAACCTCAATGAAGGCAGTGTTTTGTCTGGTCCCTACTATCGACGCTAGATTCTCTTTCAGACTATTGCCGGGTCCCTTTCCATCACGATTTAAGAAGAATGCGTGTGACCTCCTTGCCAGCCATCCGATGATAGGTATGATCTCAAAATCTGATGCGGCCGCTATGTGAGGCATTTCAAGACCCAATTCTGGCAGGGAAAAGCATACATAACTGACGATTAGGAAGTCGTAAAACGATCGATGCGTAGGTGCAATGATGACATGAGGCGTCGAAAATTTTGATGATCTTGATAGTTCTCTAGAGACAACACTGAATGAATCAGGGTCGACCTCGATTTCCATCGAGGTGTAACGAAAAATCTTCGCTAAAATCCAACCTCCAAGGCGAATCGTCAAATTCCCCTTTGGCTGCGTTAGAGCCCACCATAAATCTGACACAGGCTTCACATGATTCGCACCAGCAAGAACAATCGAATTACTGGGATTATATTGCCGAAAATTCGAGTCATGGGGTGGAATAGGACGATCCCTCCTCTGATTTTCAATTGTTTGGATAAATTGATGAGCAGCGACTGCGCAGCTGAACATATATCGTTCGCCGTTAAAGTCCAACGGTGCTACAAGATCACTCTTGAAGTAAAAGCTCTGATTCGCAAAGGGGTAAAATAGAACTGGCAAATCGATGATGCGACTCAGTGCCTTCAAATCGCGAAAAAAAAGGGTCTTGACAGGAATATGGGCGCTCATGTCCAATACGAATTCTAGAGGTCTCCGGACAAATATGGAGTGAAGGCGCCGAAACGTATGTAAACTCAAGTCCAATTGAGGTAACAATTTTGTCGATATTAATAAACCAGCGTAAGCAGTGACTCGATTGACACGGCCACAAAACGCACCAAGATGCGTGATCGAAAAGGCATAGGCAAGCCATGAAAATGACGCGCTGGGCGGTGAAGATGCATCCCATGCCACTGTCGCTATGGTGAACTGTGCGCAGCATATCTCATCTTGGCTGTTTGCTGGTGATATTTCTTTTTTTTCGTCCTCTGCATCGATCGCCGAGGAGCAACTATCATTGGGATTGTTGCTCGAAGTACGGCTCTGATCTACAAACGATTTCGAGATAACGAACCGACACACGACGTCAACAGGTACAAAGGGAACTATATTTCTGCCGAAGCACCAAATGTTATAGGGAAACTTGAGATACAAAGATGCTGCTGCCACAATCGTCGATGGTTTTTCCCCCGCCCATCCCTCGAAGGGTTCTTGTACGGAAGGCCCCACGATGCTGGGTCGGATGATGATTGTTTTGACGCCCCCATCTTTGCCTCCGCTGCTCGCCCGGATTAATAATTGCTCGCATATACATTTGCTAAAGGTATAGCTATTTGGATGACCCAGATCGTTCATGGCGGCAGATGCGTACGACTGCGACCCCAGCATCGATTTATAAAGTTCTACTGGATCATACCGGCGCAATGAAAACGACTCTTCGGGAAGAGGCTCTAACGGCGAGCCTGTCATCCCACCGTGTACGAAGGCTGTGCTGATATATACAAATTTGACGTCTTCGCTTCTCCTCCTCCTCAGCATCTTCGCTAGGACGTGTAATTGTAACGAGGAGGTGATATTGGATACGGCCGCATCATCGAGGGATTGAGAGAAGCTGACTGCCGCCGCGCAGTGGAAGACGTGCGAGATGTTACTACGATACAACGACTCGATGTCTTCCTTTCGCATCCCACAATCCGGGAGAGTGACGTCGCCCTCGATGACATGCACGAGAGACATCACTTCGGCGGCACTTAAGAAATCGTACATCGGCTGAGATAAAAGGCGATAGATCCTCTCCCGGGCCGATTGGCCTCGTTTCGGCCTCACGATCACGATGACGCCTCCGGTTATTGCGAGCGAACGTCTATGTAAAAGAAGCTCGCGTAACATAAGGGACCCGATGAATCCCGTCGCACCCGTAAGGAGAACCATTGTTTTTTGTCGCGTTTCGTCATCGTCGCAGTAGCAACCGTCATGATTGGCATTGTTGACCGAAACACTAATGGACGGTACCTTGGTCGATTCCAAGTTCAAGACTGTTTTCGATTGCATGAAAAGTGCATATTTTTCGTCTTCGTCGTTCAGTGATTCAGAACCGTGCGATGACGACACATTACTTTGGTGTCGAAATGGCGACCGAAATAACATATCGCAGTATTTGGCGAATGTGTTTGACGATTTCAGATAGATAGGGCCCATGTACTGACTCAGCGCGAGTGCCGACAGTGCAGTGCAAACTAGAGCTATAAAAATCCAAGGAGTTATGGCAATCGCGAGTCGTAGCACGATACGAATTGGGACAATGCGATGCAGGCCAAATAAGGAGAAATACGTCTCGATTGAAGCGACTATGACAGAACAAAAAGTCAGCATGCTTATCCTCCTTCGTCGCGATTGCAACCGTCGCCTGTCGTCCTGCTCAGTCTTACATCGGAGTTGGCACCGATGTCGACCAAACACTTCGTTTCGATCTTGGAAGACGTCGCCTCTGTTGTCTCTTTCTTCAGATGACGTAACGATGGCTACCAACGCTTCGATTAATGCGGCGCGATCCATCGACGAAAACGATTCGCTCGTCACGGGGAGATAAAGAATGCGGTTGAACGCGTTGCACGCGCGAGGACATCTCCCCCTCCCGCTCCCACTGACGCCCTTCTTCTCATCCATGTCGTCAATGGGCCGCAGTTGCGTCACGCCGCCGCTGGGTGCGTCGAATCCCATTTTCAACAGCAACCGACTGGTGCGCGTGGGATCGGGGACGGATAATGGGAAGACCCATCCGTACATGCCGATGGCTCCGCCCCCGCCGCCAACGGCGTCGTCATCGACATGACAAAGTGGCACGACGCCGCGCGATGTCAACCTCCTGTCCGATTGCATTTCCCTCGCGAACGCGCGACATCCGTCCCTACGCCGTCTTGCAATCGAGTACGTGCGATCGGCATCGAGGAGACGCCGACGTACCATCGACAGCAACGCCGCGCACGGCCTCTTCCTCAATTGTCGAATACCGTCGGACGTAGACGCGGGGGTGAAGCCACGAAGCAACGACGAGACGACCTCATCGTAGTCCAGACGTAGTACGTCCGTCATAAGGTAATGAGATGTCCCGGCAAGTCTCCGCGAGTCCGAGACGACGCGCACGAGGAGGCACTTTAGCACGCGCGTCAGGTAGGAGCCGTTGGACTGCGTAATGTAGGTCGTGTCCTGTATGCGCCTCATGGAAATAGCGATCTCCTCGGCGCGACGGGCTCGGCCGACAAGACGATGATGGGAGGACGGCAACAACGACGACGTGGGGTCGTCCTCATCGTTACGACATGCCACCGCCCCTCCCCCATTGTCATCATCGTCGTTTCCTTCGACTTCGCGCAAAATCGCAAGTCCCCCCCCGAGGGCGGTGCCGGTCTTGATCGGACCGAAGGAGAAGAACGATACGTCCGCGTGTCTACTGCCGGCATATCCCAATCCCGATCGTTCGTCGCTTAAGGATCGTCGTCTCGGGCATGCGACGGATGCGCGATGATCCGTACGGGGCATCGAGCATCCGGTGTAACACTGGGCGCAATCCTCCCATAGCTCGATGCCGCCGTTACTCCGATTGGCGACATCGCGCAAATTCGACATCATCGCCTCCGACGCCACCACGGCACCGAAGGGATGAACGACGAGTATCGCGATCGTGCGCGACGTGATGGCCGATATCACCGACTCGACGTCGATGCCCCAACGCGATGCGTTCGCGTTCGCGTCATCGTTCTCGTCATTTGACGACGACGAAGGCGGCAGAAGGTCGACGGGCACCGGAATCAAATCGTGATATTCGAGCACGTCCATCATGCCCCGGATGGACACGGGAGGGACGATCACGACCTCCCTCGATTTGCCACGTCGTCGACGTGCTCGTCCGTCGCCGCCACCACCGTCGTTGGACGACGACGGACGCGCGATACGCGACGTATTATCATCGTCGTCATGATCGATGACGTCATCAATGTCGTCGTACGCGGACAGGTACAGGTCGAATAGGGTCCGGACCGACAGTCCCACGACCGCGTGGATCGACGAGTGCGTCGACCCGCGCCCGTCGTCGTCGTCAATACCGCCATCGTTACGATCGCCATCGTCGTCCTTGTCGTCGTCCTCCTCCTCCCCCCCCCTCGTGCCCGACGATGCTCCCTCCATGGTACGTAGCCATATCCCCTCGATGTCGCGGATGCGTTCGCGGTACCCCCGTTGCGAATACGGACGAAACGGCGGTAGCAGTAGCAGGAATGACGGGACGATGAACGACATCGACAGGACGGTGCGCAACGCGTGCGACGCGCACGCGCACAGCGCGTGGAGGAGATCGAGATACGAAACGTCCAATCGTCCGCGGGAGACGAGGGGACGTATTACCGACGTGGACGAGGGTGGGATGAGGACGGAGGCGGGAGATGGCCGTCCTGCTACCCCCCCCCTCCTCCCCCTCCTACCGACGCCGGCCCCCTCCTCCTCCTCCTCCTCCTCCTCCTCCTCCTCC
>JALLBA010000504.1:0-17138 GCA_036939675.1 Cyclostephanos invisitatus
CCATTGCCATAAAAGTTCGTCTTGCGCAACTTCTAGCCAAAGGTCGCATTTTCCGTTTTTGTTCAACGCATGTTTTACTTCAGACTACCCGGTTAGTTTGTTTTTGACCATTAAACGTTCCATCATTTTGTTTGGGATTAGGGTGTGGATCGATCGTATGATGGATTTTTTGTTGGTGGTGAGTACTCCTCCTTGTGGTCTTGGGTTGTTGGTCCATGCTGTTAGCAATTGATTAGGGGGGTGATTATCCGTCCTCTCACTATTTTGCCAATATAGGTGAGTTGCCTTGCAGTTATTGTGTGCTCTGCGGACGGGATGTTCATGAATATTTTTCTTATTCTTTCATTTGTTATTCGTTCCTCTTTAACTTGCATCATTCCTATTTTGAGGATTCTTCTTATGCTCCTGTGCCAGAAGACTTCGAGTTTCATAATGTGCGATCGTCGTAGGGCCCATGACTCGCATCCCCATAATAGTAAGTTGCCCGGGATGGCGATAAAAATTTGTTGTTTTCCCTTTATGTCTGCGTAGGGGTTGTCCCACAGGTGTTTAAGTGCTCCCATTGCTTTGTTGGCTGTTGATATTCGGTGATCTACGTCAAAATCGTCAGTTAGGTCGAAGGAGACGAAGGAGCCAAGATATTTGAAGTGTTTCACGAAGTCTATAAAACCATCTGCTACTTTGATTCTGTCGGTCTTGTGGGAACAATCGTATAATGCCTCTCTTTCTTTTTGGCTCATTGTTGAGAAAGTTTTATTCTTGGGGATTTTCCTGGGTTTGGTTGATAATCTGATTTCATCCTCATTAGTGGTATCGTCGGCTGGTGAGGTGATGTGCATTAGGTGTTGGGGAAGTGTTTGGTGTGATTTATGGGTGTAGAAGTCGGCTGTTGGTATGTACATGATCTCCGTTTTTGATGGTTGTTCTCCTCGTCCGATGTGCATTTCAAGGCCGAGGGATGCAAAAATTCTGTGTATCATCTCCAGACCCTTTTCAGCATCTTCTCTGTTGTCAAAGAAAAAGGCTCCGTCGTCGATATATAAAATTTGGTGAATGATGAATTTCATGGTTCTTTGGGTTGTGTTCTTGGTGTGACCGGTGAGTTGTCCTCTTATCATTTCTGTAGTGTTTATGAATTCGGGTTTGTATAGATCTGAGTTTGACCATTCATTTTCTAACGTTTCAGCGAAGGCAGACATTAGGAAGAGGAATATGACTGATGATACGTTATCCCCTTGTCGTACTCCCACGTCTTGGTTTATCTCACATTTTTCTTTTCCTATCTTTATTGTGACTTTTAGGTTGGTGTGGAGTTTTTTGATGCTATCTCTGAATTTGGGGGGGGCGCCATATCTTTCAAGGATGTCAATCATAAGTTTGTGATTGTATGTGTCATATGCTTTCACTAGGTCAGCAAAGATTACATATGTCTCTTGGTTGTGTTGGCTCATATGTTCCTGCAAGTACATAGGCGGCTACATTACCTAGGATTACGAGAAAAATACCGTATGTTGCTTATGCACCGGTGGTGCTTATGCCCCGGCGAAAACGGTATGATATCGTGCCAGACCAAATGTCATATGCTGTTTGTCGGACTTTTTCACAGCTCTTGGTGCAGTACGTGTTGGCCATCGTTTACCCGACACCATGGCCGCCGCCCTCAGATTTTTCCCATCGAGAGCATTGTGTCCGGCGCTTGGTGCGTTCCGAGGACGTGTCTCTCCTGGGCCTGCGATGCGACCGTCTTCTCGTCCAAGCCGTTGGTCTTGGCATGCCTTGCTCTTGTATTACAATCCCACGATCAAGATATGAGACAATCGAACATCCATCGATCTCGAAACGCCCCCGATCCAACTCTTTTTTGCACTAAAGAATAGGAGTAGTACCGAAATCAGTTTATCGCAGGCGGTCATCGACCCTCCCACGCGCAATGAAATCATCCACTTTAAGAACAATCGATGGCAGAGTGAGGAAGAGGCAGTCTTCGGACCTCCTCCTCGTCATCCAATTCATAATCGCCATGACACTCGTCCGATTCGCCGACGCCGGCATATCCTTCGGAAGCGTAGCGTCGACCGACGCTTGCTACGCCGCCCTCCAGAATGCCGAGATGCCCGACGGCTCGGAACGCGTGGATAGAGACGGGTACGTCGATTTCGTCAACGAGATGTCGGACGATGCATTCACCTACTTTGGGTATGACGAGGCCACGAATAATTGGGGGTTATTCCCAGTCGTGTCATTCGAGCAGCTGCCATCGTCGATAAGGGGTGCGTTCTACGCCATAGCCTGTGGGGGGGCGTTCGTGGCGTGCGAGGAGGCGTACCTGGACACGTCCGGCACTCGGAACGGGACGAATCCCCGGGACGTCGCTTATCTGTTCGGATTGTGCACGGAAGTGAATGACGCAATAGACGCGGAGTTGGCCAATGCGAATATCGATGATAATGATGGCGAAGATTTGGATGTTTCGAAAATGCCATCATTATCTCCATCAACGTCCACAACCCCGACCGCGACTGCCACCTCCAATGTTTCAATCGTTGAGACGGCCGTGCCGACGAACGCCGATGATAGCGATGGCGAAGATTTGGATATCTCAGCAGTGCCATCCCAATCTCTCTCCACAACCCCGACCTCGACTGTCACCTCCAACGTAGTCGTTGAGACGGCTGTGCCGACGAACACAGATGATAACAATGGCAACGATCTGGATATTTCGACAATGCCATCATTATCCCCTTTCACCTCCACAACCCCGACCGCGACTGCCACCTCCAACGCTTCAATCGTTGAGACGACCGTGCCGACGAACGCCGATGATAACGATGGCAACGATCTAGATATTTCGGCATTGCCATCCCAATATCCCTCCACCTCCACAACCCCGACCGCCATCTCCACCGTGTCAATGGTTGAGACGGGTTTGCCGACGACGGGCCCGACCGCAGCCACCAGCGATGTGCTCACATCAGGCAGGGAGATGATCGTTTTGAAATACCGCGCGGTGGTTTCCAAGAACGTCTCATCCAATGAATTAAATGAGCCCAATAATTCTCAAAGGGTGCAGCTTGTATGGGCCATGTCCACGTGGACCAATATGACCGCGAGCGAATTCAATGAAGTCGATGGTCGGGAAGCGAGGGGTGGGTTGTTGTTCACTCGTCGTGTAGAAGAATCCAGTGGTGTGGGAATGTCGCTGAGGGGTCGACGATGGAAAAGCGAAGGGCGAGGACTGATTGACCATCCCAAATTCATATTAGAATCGGGCGGTATCTCCTCGATGGACGTCTTCGACGTCGGTAAGTAGTGCACATTTCTTGGGGTAAATATGATGGCATCCCGTTCTATTTCAATGCTTGGTAGAGGCATTCATTCGCTCACTCACGCATCCTTCGCCCATCAATTTTTTGCACGCAGAATGCAGCGATGAAATTACGGTCAAGCTTCAATTTGACTCCGACCACTGCATCGAGGTAGCAACAAACGTCATACTCAATTTCATCGGTGAGCCTCCTAGGTCAAATCGAACGGATGCGATCATTGGTATCCGTTCGAAGTTCGCGCTCGACGTTGAGAACGGGGAATTTAATGAAGTATTGGCCCGATCGATGGAGAATGAGTTGAGGGCTATATATTTAGCTACATCGAGTTTCAACATCGATAGCTTTCTTGAAGATGAAAGGAGAGATAGAGGAGAGGGATGGGGGGGTTCCAACGCCGCCGGCATCGCGGCAGGGTTGTGCTTTGGACTTGTGGCGGTCGGAATAGGCAGCCTCGTGGTATACCGTTGTCGTCATAGGAGCATTTCCTGGTGGACTGATGATAAATCCCACGAGGATAGCAAGACCGGATTTGACAGTTCTGAGAGTTGCTCCGACGTAGTGGTTGTCAACCCCTTTTTGAACTGGCAAGTAGACGATGACAACAGTTGCAATCAGAACACATCCTCCCTCGATCAGGTATTCTCGGTGAAGAGCGACGACGATTCGTCGATGGGTTTGTTCTCTGGAATTCACGATAGCGACGAGAGCACAGTCTCCTCCGCTGAATCTCGCGGGAGCTCAACTTACCACGATTTTTCATTGCGGACCGATGATAAATCCATCGAGGAAAATTGCATCACCAGGTCAGTCAGTTGTGAGGGTTGCGCAATACCCGACTCAGATATAGGAATCAGCCTCCTTTCGAACCGCAGCAAAGGCAGCAATAACAAGACAGCTCCCCTAAATCAGGCATTCTCAGGGGATAGCGACGACGATTCGCCAATGGGTTTATTTTCGGGAACTCACGATAGCGACAAGAGCACAACCTCCTCCAGCGAGAGCAACGTCGAACAATTCGAGGGGAGCGAAGACGCATCCCGTGGGAGCTTGATTGTCACGAGGGCGGGGACAGCGTTGACTCTCACAAGCGATGTCGACGTCGGTCGCTCCTCCTTCAAGCCCTCATTTACTAGGGCCACGAGTGACGAGCCGAACTTTCCGCACGACAGTGGTGTCGCTGATAGCGACGATGGCTCAACCTCCTCCAACGAGAGCAATACCAGGCGAGAAAGTAACTCCTCAACTTCGTCTACGATTTTTCCTATCTACACCGAGAACCTATGGCAAATGATAAAAAAAAGAGGCTGGGACCCTACGTCATCGTCCTCGACAACAAATGTCGCGGGGAAATGGGAGGGAGACTCAACTTTGCTGGGCAGCGACATCGAAGCCAACGTTGACGCCATCGCAGTCATTACCGCCTTACCCAACTCGAACGCAAGATCACTGGCAGAAGATAACATCAAAATAAGAAGCTGGGACTCGTCATCATACTCTATTTCATATGAGGGAGACTCAACTCCGCTAGGCAGTGACATCGAAGCCGGCGTGGCCGCCACCGTGGCCATCACCGCCTTACCCAAGTCGAACACGGGATTGGAATACAATGACGATGACATGAATAGTAGTGATTCGTCGGCTTGGAACCCTTTCAGGATGAGAGAGTCAGCTTCTGCAACGGTGCATTCAGATGCAGATCTTGCCGCCGAGATAGCTCAATTGATGAAATCTGGAAATTGGGATGTGAGTACCTTCCATTGTATTGATATTCATCATTAGTAAACCATAAATGATATATTCCTAACTCACGCGATAAATATATGCTTCAGGCCGCTACAGTGGATTCAGACGTTGTTCATAACGCCGAGATTGATCGGTTGATACAATCTGGAAATTGGGAGGTGAGTACTTCTCAATGCATTTCTTAATTATCGCACACCTCACTTGCTGACAAACACGCTACGCGTCTTACTTTTCGATCAATCTTATGTTCAGGGTATTGTTGCCGTCGCTGCTAGATATGGAGAGGAGGCTGATAGGGCTGATGAGCAATTACGACAACCACCACGTCATCACGGCAAGGCGCATTTACTGCCAAGCGTGTAGTAAGGAACATGCGTTCTAGTTGGGCTTTGGTCGCGAGTGTTGTCCGACGACGTCTTGGAGCGATTGCGCACCAAGTTTATCTCGTATCCCAACAACATCGCAATGTTTTGGTAAAGAAAGAAAATGGTTGATGATCATAAGCAATTCGAGCGATCGAAAATCTTTCGTTCATAATGCGCATTCATAGAGAAACCGATATCTTATATATTGGATATTGTATGTTTGTTTCTTTATTTTTGAACACTGGAGAATGCTGTCGAAGCTGCTGTTGAGATTCCAGCCAAGCATGATCGTGGACAATTGTTGCGTAATTTCATAGCGCCTCAAATACAGGATTCGGGTCGCTTTAGAAATAAAACGTGTTGCACGCTCAGAGAATTTGGGAAGGATATTGATACAACTTTTGCTTCGACATGAGACAATTAATCCTGATCGCCTCGGATGCACTATTACCGGCACTATTGACGCACAATGAAACATTGGTCGTGCAACTTGTATTTGAGTTTACTAGAAGGGTCGTCAGTTGCCCTTGATTCGAAATCGTCGGATGGATTAGTGGTGCGGGTTTTATTCGCATACTCCACGAAAAAAAAGTCTCGATCATACCGCCGCTCCTCGAGCCCACGATGCCATCTCCGATCGTATTTCGCATGCGATGATGCGGCGGCGTCTCGATGTCATCACATCGTCTTACCCTCCCGACCGTCGGGCACGATCCACACGCTCGATCGGCCGTTCTCGATGTCGCTTTTTCTATCGGAGGTCGATGGAATTATCGCGCGCCCGTCGACTCGGGGGGGGGGGGAGATGCCGCTATCCCGGCCATTCGTGGACCCAAACAGGCCTTCGCGCGATGCGCTTGGCGGCGGAGCGGCGATCGGGCGAATGGCTTCATCCGACGACGATGACGACGACGACGACGACGACGAGGGAAAACTGCGGTCGATCGCGTGACCCCCATCGTCGCGTGAGGCACCGTCGCCAACGACTTTTTCCGCTCCATCGATGACATAGAAGGACCCCTCCCCCCCCCCCACGGCGGGCTCTAGTCGTTTGGCGTCGATCGAGGGCGGACATCGATGGTCGCGGTCGTCGTCATCGTCGTCGTCTTGGCCGGGCTGGGAGTAACGCGTTTATTTGGGTCGGGTGGAGGGACGATCGGCGTTCGGTCGTGGCATCGGAGATGATGACGACGACGGGGAGGAGGACGAGAGGGGCGGCGAGGATGCTTACTTCTCCTTCATCTATTTTTGCCGTGGGCGTCCACCCCCCTCCCCCCGCACAGCATGTGACGAGGCACGAACGTGTCACATCATGTTCTTTTGTTTAAAAGAATAAGACATACTGTTTCCTACGTACGCAGTTTCATACACTTAATATTTTCTCCTTTTGACTTTTACTGGAACTCCTTTCCAATTCTTGAAGCGAAAATATGGAAAATGACAAGGCAAAATAATTTCGCAAGTTCGTTATTTTGTGTTGTTTGAAACCGTTCTCGGAATCTTGAGTGGTCTTAGTTTTTTCTCTCCGGGTTGCCCCGGGGGGGAGCTTAGCGTCTCAGTCTACCACACGCGGATGTGTCCCTCGCTTAGATTGCGCTAGAATGCCCCGGAAGGGGGAGAGTTCAAGACCACTCATGATTGAGGTGTTCACCAAGATGCAGGAATGGTGACGGCATAAATAATATGTAAAATTTGATTTACTGGATATCCTTTCCAAGTTCCAAGTCGTCAAGGAAAAATAAAGGGCCAGAATAACTGACGTTTCGTTCGCAAGTATCAATTCTGAAGTACCATGGCATTTAAATCATCATCCAAGGAAATATTGAGCACTATCATCTTCTGATCAGCTGATCGGTTGGTCCCTGCGTTAAGTCATCAAGGAGAAAGGGTCATGGCGTTGGATTGTGTGCTTGTGCGCACATAGATGAAACCTTGAGCACGATACTTCACAACTTTTTACTTGGACGAGAAGCTACCCCAATAAACATTCAGAATGGTTGGCATGAAGCACATAACGGAGATCGGCATCGTCTTTGTCGTCGCCCTCTCCCAGATCAACGACAAGAGCTCGGCACTCGCCCAGTCCTCGTCTGTCGCAGAGGATTCGTTGACGCCACTGCCTCGCTTCGGTCCCCAGGTCCAGAGACGTACTCAGGCCAAGGCCAGCAAGGCAACTGCATCGCCCACCGTAAAAGGCACTACAAAGGCCACCAAGGCCGGCAAGGCCGGCAAGGCCGGCAAGGCAACTGTATCGCCCACCGTAAAGGCAACTGCATCGCCCACCGTAAAGGCAACTGCATCGCCCACCGTAAAGGCAACTGTATCGCCCACCGTAAAGGGCACTACAAAGGCCACCAAGGCAGGCAAGGCAGCTGCCAAATCCAAGCAGGGAGGGCGTATTTAGACAGTACTGAGTCGACTACAGAGTTGTTGACATGCTTCACATAATTTTCGACGCCAGGTGCGATGCCTTAAAAAGGTCCACGGGGGTTGCTGGTGATGCAGCAGCATTTTTGTTCATGTAAGATGGATTGCTTGTGCAGGGACGTGTGATATGGTTTTAATATTACAGCTTTGTGATGTCGGATTACTCTCTAGACAGCTACTGTTTTCCTTGATGGCCGAAAGATCCGAGAAATAGATTAAAGAGAAAGTGTAACGGTGTTATTTCATATTGATTAATGTATTTCCTGGCCTTTTGCGATGCGTCCTATTCCATCATAGCTGTTTTACTATCAATCAAGTCATATTTCATTTGGCAGTTTAAAAAACGCAGATACGCGGAAAAATGTCCTTTCCTCTCAGACCCTATCGAAATTCCTTTCAAGAAAAATGATTCGCGGATTCCCCTCATCGAGTTGTTGCTGAATTTCTAACAAGTCAGTGTAGCTTGTAAGCATGACTTCTCGAATTGTCAAAGAGTATCCTCATGCAATTCTAAAGGATTCTATCTCGTCATTTCTCTCGAGACCAGTCCATGGTTCGATAGGAACTTCCAGACCCGAAAAGATAGACTCATCAACACTCGTGAGTCAAGTAACTCTCAACAAAACAACATGGTTGCCCTTTTCGTAGGAGCTTTCCAATACCATCAAACCAGGCACTTGTAGACACAATTGCTCGAGTTCACCCCTTCGATACATGTGACAATAACGTTGAAATACCACTAGATTCTTCTTGCTGTCGAATTCGACCCCTGTGTATTTCTCTGCCACCATCTGGGCCACCCCCTTTCCTATTGATGGCGCGTCAACCGCTGTCGTCTGAATATTCCAACAGTCGCTATTAGCTTCTGACAATTTATTTAGTAGATACTTGGGTTGAGCATTGAATGGCACAAGAACATCGGTGCCGTGAAACTTCCGTTTGCTGTCGTCCTCCTGTTCTAAAGCCCATGCCTGGACATTAATTAAGCCTCCGACCTTAACAATACGCCGAAGTTCTGCGAGACATCGGATGCGTCGTCCTTCCGTGCTCAAGTGGTGCATGACGGCGATGCAGATTGCGGCGTCGAAGCTCTGACTCCGCAGAGGCAAGTGGATGCAATCTGCCACCGCCACGGCGGGTCGCAAACTTAGTGCTCGTTTTTCTTTGGATAATCTTTGATAATGAGGACCATCGACCGTTGTATCACCCTCTTCCGTCGCGGCCGCCGCCGTTTTTAGAAGGGGCTCGGAAATATCCGTACCTATCACGTAGGACGATGCTGCTGTGATGGCAGTAAAGTATTTCCCATCGCCGCATCCGACGTCGGCAACAATGCTTCCTTTCGGTAAGTTTTCTAGGAATTGGGTAGCGCCTGGCCATAATACGCCTCGTTTCCCCCTGGTGTGATGCCATTGTGTCGCGATCGCATCATATACTGTATGGACGTGCTTGCGTTCGGTGGCCGGCGTTACAAGATCAGATCTGTTGCCAGCGGATGAGTGAGAACCTGGGATTGTGGTCTGGTTTTCGTTTCCATTATGTTTGGGGGGAACAGTCGCAGCAGCGGCAGCAGCAGCGTCCGAAAGCTGCCCCCATTGAGGGGGGAACACACAAGTCTCATAATGAGGCAATGGCGACACATTTGCTGGATGCCGTACTTCTTTTTCCCCCTGCAGTGATAATGCCGTTCTAAGCGTTAGACTCATTCTCAACTTTCGTGGCAATACCACTCCTTCTACTGTGTCGGTCGTTCGACTTACGATCATGTGCTCCCACTGGTATCTGGCATCGCCCGACAGGAGCATCAATGATCTTGGTGGGAGATAAACTAGCTTCCTTTCTTGGACGTTTTTCATCGGGGGTTCATCACTATTATACTTGCAGGAGCTTCGATCGTTGGGAATGTTCGTCTTCGATGATGTGTCATCATCTATCACCTTACGAAATTCCATGACAATTCCTCCATTGAGCGTGATAATCAGAATTCCGTCATCGAAGGCCGTGACCGTATCGATGTGAGAGCCGATGCCCTGCCCGGGGATGTACTCATTCACGGTTAGTTGATTGACGTGGGGATGACATGACGATGAAACGTCGAATTCGAATCGCCTCGTCCTTTCGATAATACCCGCGAGGGCTTCCCATCCCCTGACATCTCTCACAGCGCGATCGATGTATCCTTCCAAGTCGCCGTCCGACATATCCGATGCCGAATGGCCTGATGAGCATATCGATGGCATGGGAGGACATGCCGACGAGGAATGAATCTCAATCCTCTCGTCGTTGCATTCCTCATGATCTACATCTACATCGTCCCGTCTAAGCACGTCCGCGCTCGCGTAATCGAAGACGTATCCATAATGCTGCACCCGCCGCCTTATGACACCGCCACTCGGGGTGGACTGCGCCGGCGCCCAAGGCGCGTGCGGTCCCGACAACGCGGCCATCAGGACGCGCTCCTCGTCCTCGCTCGTGTAGTTCTCGATTAGGGCCAATCCAGGAACATGAATGTGATCCGTCGTTGACGTGCATTCGGGACGGGACGGCTCGCCCATCCCCCCTCCGATACCGCCAAACGACGTCGATCGCGCGGCGGGGGGAGGGACATCATCGTTGCGACCGCGCGGGACTCCGCATCTATGCCTGCCCTTGGGAAGGAGCACGTCCGCGTAGTCCAGAAAGAGCTTGCCCGTGAGGATATCGACGGTGGAGTTCTCCATCTTTCCTACCGAGCGATATCGATCCACGAACGATACCGGGAGTCGCATCGAAAGAGAAACTCGCTTACCCTGCCATTTTCGTAATAGCATCGCGGCGTCGCGATTGTCCCTCATCCCTATGTGCATGCGATCGTATGCCCCCGAGGACGAACGGTCGATGCCGTCGTCGTGGTGGTGGCCGCCGCCGCCGCCGCAGACCCCGTCATCTACGCATCCTCCGTTCGTCCTCGGTCCCTTCCCCCCAGCCTTCTTCCCGGGGGACGGTATTGCATCCGACGGCATCATGAACAGTTCCACCCCACTACCATCGAAATTTTCGTTACCATCGTCCGTGGATCGCACTGCCGACGCGATGGCATCGCGCATCGCATCCTGGTAGGCGTGACGGACGTCGTCGTCGATCATTCTCATCGCTAGCTCATCGACGTCGCGTCCGTCGTCGGTCCCGGGCGACCACGTCCCTCGAAATATGGACATGAGGTCCTTGATCATCGACGACGTCGATACATCGTCGCCACCATCGTCGTCGACATCATCATCGGCGTGATTATCATCGCCGCCGCTCGCATCACGAAGAGCGACGGTCGGATACTTCGCCATCGCGACGTTCGAATACGACGCGACGTTTTCCAAGTACAGGAAGCGCGTCAGGGAACGTCGATGTTCCATCAGCTCCACGTCCGGCGATATCGCATCGCACGACGTGCCACTATTCCCCGACGACGGGATTGCGATCGTTCGTTGCAATTTACGGAACTTCGGAGGCGCCGCACGCGCCCAACGAGCGACGATCTCGTCGTTCCCCCCCGTCGTCGTCGACGTCGTCGTCGTCGTCGTCGTGGTGGTGGTGGCGGTAGTTGCAGTCGCGTATGTCCCCCCCGCGTCGGCGATATCGGGCACGACCTGCGATACCTTCATCGCCCTGCCGGAATACATCCCCCCGCATCCGAACGGACACGTCCATCCTCCTCCTCCTCCCCCCCTCCCTCCTCCCGCGCGATCCCTCGCCGTCCGAACCGTCGCCACTCCATCGCCGATCTCGTTTCCCCCATCGTCCATCATATCATCGTCGTCCTCCCCCTGAGGGACATCGTGTCGTTGCCGTAGCAATTCCCCCGGCGACCATCCCATCCGCCTGAGCCTCGATGATACGATGCGCGCCGCGTGCGGACTCGACGCGATCACCCTGACCTTGCCGATATTCGCCGACGCATCATCGTCGTCGATGATGGCGGAGGACGAGGACGAGGACGAGGACGAGGACGAGAGCACGACGACAACGGAAACGAAATCGTCGTGCACTAGACCGGATATCCAACTCCTACTCCTCGTCGTCATCTCGCCACCCTCCTCCTCCCCGCATCTTCCACCAGCGGTCATGTACCGACGTAAATTGCTCAATATCGTCGATTCGATATGACGTACTTCGCGACACGCGCAACGCGTCGATTCGCGAACGACGAGGGGGGCGCCGTCGCCGTCGTCGTCGTCGTCTCCCCCCCCCCCGTTCCCGCCGATGATGACGTCGCATTCGCCGCCGCCGACATCATCATCATTCTCGACGGTCCGTCGTCGACGACTGCATTTCGGAACGAACGAGCCCTGGAGTTGGACGTATCCCCGATCAAATCCCTTGGGGAGCGGATCGTGGGGCAGGACGCTGACGAATGACGCGAGACGACGGCGGTCGTTGTCGTTGTCGTCACCGCCGGACATGACGTCGTCGAAAAAAAATTGGGGGTGGCGGTCGCCGGTGGGAGGAGCGCGTGGCGGGGGGGGGGTTGGTGGCCGGGGGGCCGGGGGGCCGGGGGGCCGGGGGGCCGGGGGGCCGGGGGATCGGGAAAAGAGCCCCGCCAAAATCATCAAAAGGGCGGGAAAGCGCATCCTGCGACCGCGCGCGCTGAGAACCAACGAAAATCTTCAAACACAGTAGTCCAAGAGCTGGGTGTGAAGGGGTGTGCGGGGCACATCCATATCCCAAACGAGCGAAATCATGTCCTTCCACCAATCGCTCGTCATCCGCCGCGTCGGTGCCATCATTAGACGGCATCGCGGTCCATCGGCGACGACTGCGACTTCCGCGAATAACGTTCATCGTTACGTCGCCAACGTCGAGGGGGCGTCATGGTCGTCATTTTCGTCATTGGCATCGTCGTCGGTCGTCGTATTTCCTCCTCCGTCGAATAGATCGAACGTCGCGATACGCACATCGTCGCATGATCCGTCCCACCGCCGCCATCGCCACCACCGTCGTCGCGATGTTCGAGTCTTGCCATGCCAATATCATTTCGACGGATGCCGATCCCTCTCGTCGTCGTCCGCGCTTTCCTCCCCCCACGACGACGACGACGACGACGACGGCGACGACACCAACGACATCGTCGAACCCGCCATCGCATCCGAAACGACCACCGCGCCTACGTATCCGTTCGACGAATTGCCCGGACTCCACCCCTCCTCCCTCCACGCGATCAATACCAAATTGAAACTACGTGAAATGACCGAGATACAATACGGCACCTTCGAGGCCGCACGGTCCGGACGGGACGTGTTGGGGAGGGCGCGCACCGGCACGGGAAAGACGCTGGCGTTCTTATTGCCCGCGTTGGAGAGCGCGTTGCGGTCGGGGAGGGTTCCGGGACCGATGCACGGCGAATATCGCGGGAGGGGGGTGGCCGTCGGCGGCGGCGGCGGCGACGAAGACGATGGTGGTGGTAGGAGGAGGAGGAAGGGGAGGGCGATCGCGGGAATGGACGACGACGACGACGGGATACTCGGCGATGACGAGCGTAGTACCGGCAATAGTAGTACCGCTACCAGGGCGGGGATAGCCATACTCGTATTGAGCCCGACGCGCGAATTGGCAATGCAGATACACTCCCAGGCGCAATTGCTCACGTCGTCCCATACCAACGGCGTCGATCGAATATCGAAATATCCGATGATATCCCAGGTCATGTACGGCGGTACGTCGCGAATATCCGACATCAGGAAGCTCGAGGACAATATGCCGTACGTCCTCATCGCCACGCCGGGTAGGTTGATCGATCACATCCGCGCGAGTACCGTGGGGGGCACGTCCTTCGCGGATTTGATACGGGGGGTGAGCGTTTGGGTGTTGGACGAGGCCGATCGATGCCTCGATATGGGCTTTCGCAACGACATGGAGTACATCCTCGATCACAAGCCCGGGGGGGGAGGCGGAAGGAGGAGGGGGGGGGACGACGTCGTTCCGGCGCAAGCGCAGACTCTGTTGTTCTCGGCGACGTTGCCGGGGGAGTTGAGATCGATAATGGCGAGTCACATGAGGGAGGATTATCTAACGGTGGATTGCGTGCGCGACGTCGATCCGGCGACGCACACCAACACGAACGTCGATCAGACGTACGTCACCCTGCCATCGTCCTTGGGGGGAAACGGCGGGGGCGACGACGACGATGCGGGTCGATTCATCTCGGGCCTCGTCGACATCGTCGAGGACGTCATGCACGTGCGCAATCCAACCGATTACAAGATCGTAGTCTTCTTCCCCACCACGGCCATGTGCGAATTCTTCTCCCACGTATTCAACGCCGTTTATCGCATACCGGTATTGGAGATACATTCCAAGAAGAAACAGAACAATCGAACGACGACATCGGACAAATTTCGCAAGTTCGACAGGGGCATACTATTCACCACGGACGTTAGCGCGCGCGGCGTCGATTATCCGAATATTACTCATGTTCTCCAATACGGTAGCGCGGAGAATCGCGAGACGTACATACACAGGCTCGGTCGTACCGGCAGGGCGGGGAAGGTCGGACGGGGGATAATAATATGCGTGACACCCGGCGAGGAACGACAATTCGTAAATCGCGAGCTCGGCGGACTCGACGTAAGGTTGGACGATAGGTACCAGAGGTTACTCAACGGCGAGATGGTGATCGACAAGGGCGAGACCGCTGGTGGCGGGGTGAACGGCTTCCTCAAGCGCAGGGAGGTCAATGCCGCCAGATTGCGCAAGATACTGAACGGGATCGGCAATGGCGACGACGAGCTCCTGCAGAAAATGGGAAACAGCGTCTATCGATCGCTCTTGGGGTACAACATGACCAAGATGTCGAATCTTGGCCTGACGAGGAAGGAGGAGGTGGTCGCGCACGTCAATTCGATGGCGATGCAGATGGGGTATAGGGAGGGAAGGATGCCGAGGATGAGTCCAAAGATCGTCCAGACTTTGGGGCTGGTGGGAGTACGGGGGGTGAATGTCGGCAGGGACAGCTCGGATTATGACGACGATGGTGTCAGTGGTAGAGGCTTTCATGACCGAGGCGCTGGCGGTAGCGGCAGCTCTACTAGGGGAAGGTTCGGCGATAGAGGCAGAGGAGGGGGAGGAGGACAAGGACGGGGGAGGTCGAGGCAATTACGATGAAGGCATACAAGCTACGGGCTGGGAGGTGGTACCAGAGGTGTGGTGGGGACTTTGGGAAAAACCAATTGTGGTGAAAAACACGGAGGAGGAAGCTTGCAACAGAGATGATAGGATGAACGTTATAGAAAGGTATTGCATGTAGAGAATGATGAGTTAGTATATCTGCATATCTCTAGACATGACACGAATCTGTCCGTCCTCTTTTCTCGATAATAATGCAAAGTTAATTTCAAAATGAAATCCAGCTTTCTCTGAACATTTCAACCCAGTTTATACGCTTCAGCTGGGTCTTGTCATGTGACTGACCTACACCAATGTCTTCTTATTACAAATGTTCAGGGCGTATTTGACGGGCCAAGGGATTAAGTCCGCTGCTCTGTTCATGCCATCTATTCTGCGAAGTTTTACAATGCAGTTGAACTTCCACTGGGGCTCTCTCTTCTATTTATTGCCAAAGCGAATACCTAGTAGACTTTGTGGATGGGAACTGCAAAAATTAACATATGATGAGTAACTTAATATCAAACAAGATCCAAAAATATCCTAACATTTTAATCCATGTCATCCAACAGTACAAACTCCACCGAAACAAAAATCTGTTGGGTGGTGTATCGAGAGGGTGCAATCATTTCTTCATTTGTGGCTTTTTGTATTTGATGGGTGACTCATACAAGTGCACCGTTTGGGTTGAATCATTCTAGAATAAGGCCTGGGGGCACAGATAAAACATGTGATCATTGTGGCATCCAATAAGCAATAGATACCTCCCACACCGCAATAGGCCCCATGCTCTGAAAGATAATTGTCAGGAGTATATGTGCAATTTATTCAACAGCTTAACTGGTAATGACACTCATGTGCATCAACTGTGAATGATACCTCTGCAGTTTTGTATTTTTTTGCTAATTTTTTTGCTCACAGACAAAAATTGAAATGTTAGAGCAGATGTGGGAACCATGATTCCAAGAATTACACCAACTTCTGTAAATTCAGGGCCAGCATGTATGGTGGAAGTGGCATGATGGTGGATCCACCTGCTCATCCACAGCAAACGAATGTTTGCAAACACCTTGCAAATGTATCAAGTGGATGTGGGAACTATTCCATATGATTCTGGGGCCTCAACCAAGGCGCACACGATCCAGCTGTGACCCAAGAATTGGCAGGACTCCATAAAATGTTTAGATTTGAAAAATGTTCTCTTGTTGGACAATCAATCGATGTTTGACCTGTGTTGTAACAAGAAATTTATGTCCCGCATCAAGAATGCGAGCCATGCTTTGAACATGACAAGCAATGGCGGTGGTTTGAAGATCACCGAGCAATGCAAACTCCTAGGATTCAAATTCTGGGTTTGGTTTAGCGAGAAGGCTATTACCAACATCACATGCCTTAAGAATCTTATCAAGATCTATCGGGTAACATATGGCAGTGAGATTGACATGACTTTTATTGTCCACCATCAACAGTTTGGTCTCCCTGACTTGTTTGTTGAATTTCATTCATGTGGTTTGCATATTTGCTACCCCAAGAAGATGGGTGAGTTTGGTTTTGTCCAGATGGTTAAAGACAACATGAAACTTTTTAGCAAGCGGCAGATTGCCGATGCTACTCGAGCAAGGGCTTTGTTCAAGAAGATGATTTTCACGTCCACAGCAGATTTCAGTGCAATCGTTAGCAGAGGTGGTGTCCTGGGTTGTAATGTCATACTTGAGGATGTGAAGGCCGCCGGTGTCCTAGGCCCTAGCGGAAGGATAGTAAAATAAGCATAAGTGTGATAATCTGAAAATTATGAGCTGTGTTAAGTGATATATAAGATCTCAGCTGTGGATGAGGAGCATGTGCTCCCGTAGGATCCAACGTGTTCCCATATGGTGTGTAAGTATACCACCAAGAGGTATCAGTGTGATCAAGATGATACCTGACTGAAAGATCCAAATCATGTATGAGAGTCTACGCACGTGATTTGGAGAGGAATTGAATCCTTGGTCTGTTCGTAAACCATCTTGGTCTGTCCATAAGCGACCTTCTATCTGTACTTACATCGGTGGCTTGCCTCTAGCTAGTGTTCCCATATGGTGTGTAAGAATACCACCAAGAGGTATCAGTGTGATCAAGATGATACCTGACTGAAAGATCCAAA
>JALLBA010000505.1:0-17127 GCA_036939675.1 Cyclostephanos invisitatus
TTTCTGTTGTTTGGTTTGCTGTTTCATGTCCAGGGCATTGGCCAATGCCTTCTGTTACATTCTTGCTCCCTGCTTCTCTATAAACCACTCTGGTCTTCTTGTTGTGCCCTCGTTGTTTTGCTCATTGTTGTGTTCCATGCCTCTCCTTGTATCGCTGCATCTTGTTGTGCTCACTTTATTTGACTAGTTTATGGTTGTTGTGTTTTGCCAGTGGGCTCATTACCTCTGTGCCTCTAATTGGTCATGCTCATTTCATTTCCTTGATTGTTGCATTCTCAAAGATAATTGCTTGTTACATTTGCACAAAGGCGGCGCACAGGAAAACGGGGAAGATGGCCAATGAGACAATACAGAAAACTGTAAGCTTGCAAGAACGACTTTGGCAAATACACGATGGGGTTAATCAAAAATCGCTGCATGTGCAGAAGCTCAGGAGGGACTTGCAGTGGTACGACAACGCCATAGGTTGGGACCATTTATGAATGGCCGAGCGAGGGCATATCCGTCGCACGCGATCAGGGGTCGGACCTCACCAGAAAAAATCTTACGAGGAAGAACATGGAATAGGATGACTGTCGGAACGACGCCGTGCTATGCGCAGTGGTGGACAAGATTCCTTTACTGGAACAAGAAGAAGCTTGTCTGCGAGATCGGTCAAATCTAAGGATGTTTGTAAGAAGGCCTGTGGTGAGAAATGAATTATTTAATAATAGCGTTGTCTCCTTTTTAAGGTTGTGAGTTGAGTCTGCAATGTACAATACAGTGATGTGGGGATTCTCGGGGGTCAGCTTCTCGTTCAGGGGAAGGTTCGCCTCACATACTCCTCAAAACAATGAAAATCCAAATTCACTTGATTGTGGTAACTGAGTGCTATTTTGGCCACGAGCTGAGATGGTTTCAACGACGAGTTCATTGAGTGACGAAATACGCTGGTTGCGTTGCAAGGAAAAAATGCAGGCCTCATGAAAGCATCTTACTCACATCACTCCACCGTCGTCTATTGCGATCCCCTGCTAAAAGTAATTTTATGACATGCTTGAATTGGCCTGGTGATTTGGCAACCGTCCCTCTTACGTGCTGTGTATCAATTGTTCAATACGCTAGGTTTACTCACTTGCAGAAAATCAAAACATGTACTACGCAATAAACAAAAAGTAGCTTACCGCTGTGGCGGTTTCCATTGCAATTTGCTCAACAAACTCGCTGAATGCTCTGGGGTACGTCAGAGTGCTCACGTCAAATGACGACTTGTACGGGGATCGCTGGCGGACAATGTACGAGTCTCCATCAATGTTCAAATACCCAACAAATGGGTCTGTGAACGATGTGAGTCGACGCTGTGCCTGAGCTGCACGATCTGCCTCGTTCCTAAACATGTACTTGTACCATGATTTGACGTCCGGATCGAAGAAATCAACCTCGTCTGTTATTCTGGATACTGCCGACATGGGTTCGTATTTCACATCCAAGATCACCGATGAGCTCAGGACACCCTTCTCTTCTTCTATCAGCATATCCTCTCCCTTGAGCAAAACATAGTACCGATCGACGCCGTAGGATCCGATGCCCGAACCAACTCGCTGCGCCACATCCAACACCGTGAAGAAGTCATCATCCCAGCCCCGCACCTTCCATCCCATGTGCATCATCGATGCGCCATATCTCGTTGATGTTATCTCGTCGCGTATTTTCCTCTCGATGTGCGGCGGCACATCCTCGAGGCGGGTGTAGTCGTTCCTCGTAAAGCGCCTCGTGCCATCGATTCCCATCTCGGTAAACTTGTGCATCTGCGTCGCTAGCGACATATTATTTTCAACGTCGCGTAAGAAGTCCCTCAATACCCCCGTGGACGTACGAGCGTCCAATTCGAACGTCAAATCGGCATCGCCACCGACATAATCGATCGCAGTCTTGACGTATGTGTAGGTGAACGCCTCGAGAGCATCCCTAACATCGACCACATCGAATCCATTCGTGAAGCCGTGATTGCATATCGAGACCGCCACGCGTAGCACGTCGATGTGGAAGTCGAATATCGCCGCCTCGTCGAAGTCATTCACCGAGAACACCACGTACCCTCCACGATTCCTCCATGCGCCGAAGTTCGACAGGTGCTGATCCCCCGTGATCCACGTCCACGTGCTCTTGAGCGACATGGGCGTACCGTCGTCGTACTTGGCATCTTTGAGCAATACCAGGTCGTCGAGGCTGATGCTCCTACCCTGCTCGGACCCCCACCGTCCGTTCCCGAAGTCCTTCCAGAACAATAATGCCGTGGCGCGATAGAATACGTTCGCATCGACCGATTGCGCGATGTATTTTTCGCGTAAGAAGTCCCTATCCGTGACACCCTCGTTAAGGTCCCCGAACGTTTGCATCACGTAGGAACACCTCTCGTAGGCGTCGGGTACGGTAACGTTCCTATGATTGTTGCCCCCCCCGCCCCCTCCATCGGCGTCGCGTGGGACGAGGAGATCGGGCGCGACATCGTCGTCGTCGTCGTCATCGTCGTCGTCGTCGTAGCCGACGTCCAACATCACCCCCCACCCCAATTCGCCATCGTCGACGAGATTGTGTTCGTCGACGTCCATCTCGTATATCTCCCCTCCCTTCTTCCCGGCCTTGTCCTTCTTGGCCTTGGCCTTGTTCTTTCCCTTCGTGGGACCTACCATCGCCACCCCCCTACCCGGCGTCTGTTCGAACCCGCCATCGGGGCCGCGGGGGAATGGGATCGAATAATCCTCACGATCGACCCAATCCTTCCTCGCATTCCATATCCCGTCGTTCAGGGGCGAGTCCACGACGTCGGCGTCTATGTTCACGTCGTTATTACCGTTCGACGAATCTCGTTCCCCTGCCGCCATCGTCATCATGTAAACGAAGTCGACGCCGAGGACGATGCCGAGGAATAGCATCCCGAGCATGGCCGCGAATTGGAATGCAAAGCGAGTGTCGCTCCTCCTCCCCGACGACGATCCGAGGCTGTCGTCGTTTGGGTCATGAAGATGACGGCATTTTGTATCGACGTCGCGGCCGCGGCAGTTCGCACGTGGGCTCGTGGCGAGCGTCGACGGCGCGATCAGGTGCGATAGTTCGGACGGGAAGGTATCGTCGTCCCGCGGCTTCTTGAAGGATATTTCTCGTGGCAACGGCGGGGGTGGCATCGCCGTCGTCGCCTCCTCCTCGTCGATGATGTCGGCATCGCCCACGTCATCATCCTCATGTGGGGCGTTCATTCTTCGTGTTGCCGAATTTAATTGATAGTAGGACCTACGAAATAATGACAAGTATAACCTCTAATCTCTCCCTCTACCTCTCTAGCTCTATAGGAGCGATGTCATAGACGGTGGACATTGAAGAGGAGGCGTTTAAGACTTGAAACGAGGCGGCCGCTCCTAACTCCAACCGACGATTCTCTAGTAGAGAGAGATAGACGACCTGCCTGAACCTTCGTCTCCGGTAAAGTGATCACTCCCTAAGACACCGTGCCCGTGTTTTGAAGGGTTGTTTTCAATACCAACACTGACAGCATCACAACAGATCTCAAGAGACAGATCGAGCCTTTCGTTTTGTGAGGATGAAGAAGGGCAGTTGAAACCTCGTCGTTGATGGAGTTCTCTGAGTTCTCTTCTTTCTCTTCCCTCTTTTTTTTTTGTGTGAACTTGTGAACTTTCGTCGGGTGACTCAAAAACGCGGGAAAGCCAAGGAGAAATCCTTTCCCGCCACCTCGCTCTGTCTGTGTCCGGTTTGACTCCGTCGTCTGTCCGTCCTCTCCCGCAGGCTCAAGCACACACCAACCATGAATGCCGTCCAAACCGCCGCCGCCGCCGCCGCCGCCGACGGCCACGACGACTTCAGCATCGTCGACGACGAGTATGACGACGAGTATGAGACGATGATGGCCGACGCGAACAACGCTAACGTCCCAGTGTCGTCCCTGCGCACCTTACCCAATCGTCGATATCACCTGACACGACGGGGTCGTATCCTCCAAATGACGACCGAGAGGTACCTGCGGGACGACCTCGGATACGGCACCATGCTCGTGCCGTCCTCGTCCTCGTCTTCCTCGAATAAGAAGAAAAACGAAATGACTATCGCGGGCAAGATCGTGCAATTGGTACCGTGGACCATCGAGGACGCGCGTACGCTTCGGGGGGTGTTGGGGGGCGGTGACGACGAATGCGACGACGTCGTCGGTATGGGAGGCGGGGATGTACCGCTACGACTCGCGGTGGTCGACACGAACGTCCTCCTCCATCATATGGACGTGTTGGAATACCTTCGCGACGACGACGACGACGATGTCGGGGGGGGCGATTCGAACGTCGGGGGGAGGAGGGCGAGGCACATCGCCATCGCGAACGCGATCGTCATACCCCAAACGGCCCTCGAGGAATGCCGCCATCGCAGCCTCGTCATGTACAGGAGGGCGACGGACCTCGTACGTAGTGGCGGCGGGAGTGGAAAGAGGAGGAGTGGACGTCCGGTCATAGTCTTCGCGGACGCACATCACGTGGACACCCAGATCCGTCCCACCCCACCATCCTCCGCCGCCGTCGATGACGACGACGACGACCGCCACGACGAGGATGGATCGACCATCAACGACGTGAACGATGCGAGGCTTAGGGGGGTGGCTCTGTTCTACGGACGATCGCTAATGCGGGATGACGATGTGGACGATGGGGGGTCGACGTCGTCGTCGCGGTCTGGACGCAAGAGAATCGAGGTTGTATTCCTGAGCGACGACGCCGCGTCGCGGAAGTCGGCGCTCCTCGAGGGCAGGGGGGGGATGCGAAATTACTACGAGGCGCGTTCCGTACGCGATCACGTGGCGCTGTTGCAGAAGGAGGATCCGACGTTGAACCTACTCGACATGGTCGCGCATTTCGGGGGGGTGTCGTACCCCGCCCCCCCGGGCTTCGACGAGGCCGATGCAAACGCCCCGACGACGACTGCCATCGCTCCCTATGAGCCGCACGTATCGTCGTCGGACCTGTCCCTCGGCCTGCGCGCCAACAGGTACCATCAGGGAGTATACCGTTCGGATCGCGACACGCATACGGGGGGGTACGTCACGTTGCGTCGGGGGGAAGAAAGGGTGGCCGTGGTCGTTCGGGGGAGGGCGGACGTGAATCGTGCCGTGGACGGCGATATCGTGGCAGTGGAATTATTCGCGATAGAGAGGTGGCTGTCGGCTGCGGTCGACGACGACGACGACGGTGGGGTTCATGGGGGAGATAAGGCTTCGACGTCCGGGGGGGAGGATGCCGTCGTCGGCGGCGGACGGACCGGCATCGCCGCCGACACCGCCGAGCCGACCGTCCGCGACATCGACAACATCGCCGAGGAGGTACCCGTCGACGACGAGGGACGCACGCTCCGCCGTCCCGCCGGAAGGGTGGTGGGGATCATCCGACGGAACTTTCACAATCGGAATTTCTGCGGATCGATATGCACCGTCGATGATGCCGTCACCGCGAGAATGAGAGAGAAAGGAGCGGGGGGGCGGAGCGATGGATACGACCGCGACGAAGACGACGACGACGAAGGGAAGGAGCGCCTCGTCCATCCCCACGACGCGATCGCCGCCAGGCACGAGCGCGAGCATCCCGACGGGATTACTTCGACCGTCGTCTTCTTCTCCATCGACCAGCGCGTGCCGCCAATACTATTGCGAACGACGCAGCGGGAACGGCTTGTCGGGATGCGCATACTGGTGTCCATGGACTCATGGCCGGCCGACTCGGAATATCCGTTGGGTCACTACGTCCAGACTTTGGGCGTGGCCGGGACGAAGGATACCGAGACACAGGTCTTGCTGCAGGAATTTAGGATCCCATGCGAGCCTTTCCCTGCGAAGGTTTGTTTTAGTGTGTGCGGTGCTTTTGAGCGAGAGAATTACATCCCCTTTTTCACTGTCTCTCGTCTATTGGTTGCCCTTTTTTCGAGACTTATTTCTTCTTGTCTTTTATACGTGGGTAAATATTAGGTTCTTGCCTGCCTTCCGCCGGCAGACTACAAAATCGAGCTTGAACCTGGCCGAGCTGACCTTCGTCATATTCCGGTCCTTTCCATCGATCCTCCCGGATGTAAGGATATCGACGACGCACTGCATTGCACAGAATTACCTAACGGTAATTGGCAGGTGGGAGTTCACATCGCCGATGTCACCCATTACGTCGAGGCGGGGACGGCGATCGATCTTGAGGCAGCAAACCGATCCACCTCGACCTATTTGGTGAATAAGAGATTGGATATGCTGCCTTCGTTGTTGACTACAGATCTATGCAGTTTGAAGGGCAATGTAGACCGGTGCGTATTCTGTGTTTATGTTGGCATAAAAATTATGCCATTTACTCGCTGTGTGTATAACTGTTTTCAAACGCAATATGCTCATCCATTTCGCTTAGTTATGCATTCTCTGTTCTTTGGGAAGTCACCCCAGAAGCGACGATCGTTGACGTTGAATTCAAAAAGAGCATCATTCACTCCATCGCCGCGCTGACATACCAACAGGCACAATCTCTTATTGACAAACCTGATAAGGACTGCAAGGACGATATTCAAGCAGGTGCGGTCAAGCGCTTGGCATCGCTAGCACGGAAATTCCGAGACCGTCGTATCAACGCGGGAGCGCTCACACTAGCAAGTCCAGAGGTCAAGTTCGTGCTGGATAGTGAATCCTTGAATCCAACCGATGTCCAAGCCTACACGCTCTATGAGGCGAATGCGCTCGTTGAAGAATTCATGCTCCTAGCAAACGTAACAGTCGCGAAGAAGATTCTAAGGCATTATCCTACGCTGTCCATCCTTCGTCGGCACCCCGCTCCCAACCGAAGCATGTTCGATAGCTTGATACAAAAGGCGAAGACTCGCGGAATTTCTCTTTGCATCGATGATTCGAAAAAACTCGCCGACTCCCTCGATGATGCGGGGAGGAGTCTATCGGCTGATCCGTACCTCGATCAGCTCCTTCGCATCCTCTCGACTCGCTGCATGTCTCCCGCGCAGTATTTCTGCAGTGGGGAGTATCAGGCCAAGGATTGGCATCACTATGGCCTGGCAGCTCCCGTTTATACCCACTTCACGTCGCCCATCCGTCGGTATGCCGACGTCTGTGTGCATCGGCTTTTGGCGGCCGCAATCGGCGTCGCGCCGCTCCCGGTATTCTTATCCTCCAAATCCCATTTGCACGATTTAGCAGCGAACATGAATAGAAGACACAGGGCGGCACAGCTCGCTGGGAGGGCGAGCGTGCAGCTCCATACGCTTATCTTCTTCGCCGGCGGGGAAGACGGAGGAGAGGGAGGAGGTGCCAAGGAGGAAGATGCTTATATTTTGGACCTCGAGACGTCCTCCAATGCCGAGCCTTCCTTTACGGTCATGGTCCCACGATATGGAATCGAAGGCAGAGTGCGTCTGACGAAAATGGGAAAGAGTGAATGCCTCGTACGTGATCCGGAGGGGCATAGGCTGGGCATCAAGGATGCGAGAACGGGGAAATTACTGGCGTCGGTGACCGTGTTCGATAAGGTGCGAGTGAAGATTTGGGTCAGGAGCAGCCGGGATCGGAGGGAGCTTGTACTCGATCTGTTGGAACCGAGGATCTTGGCCGATCCAAATTCGAAACAAAATGATGGCAACAGCAAGGAAGTGAAATTAGACGCGAGGACAAAGAAACAAAAAACTAACGAGTAGAGGAGTAGATGGCTTCAAGTTGCAACAAATGATGTGATGATAAATGAATCAAGAATCAATCAGCAGATCTAGTTTGTACAGAACCCATCGATAATCCTTCTTGAAGTGTTTTTCCTTTTCCTTGACTCTGCATCTCCTTTGACGCCAATCCTACATGATCCCTGACATGCTTCCATCCATGAAGTTGACCTTGTCAACATGCATCGCACCCAGCAGTGTCTTTGAACGGATGCTGGTCAATCATGTCTTGTGTTCTTGGCATCATTGTGGATACTTTTGGGCTAACTTTTCGTTTGTACTCCTACTTTTTTATGGTAAAGTACGATAGGTAAATAATACACGAAATCCTCAGGAAAGAGAACGTCGGCGAAATCCGCACGAGAGGTCATCGTCGACTACCATAGTAGAAGAGAAGGAGGAATCCACCAAATAATGCAACGCACGGCACTACTAGCGTCGCCATTGCTGCTACTGCTAACGTCGTCCACGTCCATCACCGCCTTCGTACCGAATCCCATCGGCGCCCCCCCCCGTCTCGCGGTCATGACAGTCCCATCCCGTCCTCCCCGACTCCCCGTCGCATCGTCCGCCGCCATCGATAATGACGACGTCGTCGTCGCGTCGACGACCACGACGACCACGACGACCGCGAGGACGATCATTGACGCCCCCTACGGAGCGTGGGAATCGCCCATAACGTCCCGTGCCATAACCGCCGGATCGGTACGCTTGGGTCCGCTATATTGCCTGAACGGGGAGGCGTACTGGCTCGAGGGACGTCCGATGGAGGGGGGTAGGAACGTGCTGTGTCGTCGACGACGGGATGCGGATGCGGCGGGGGCTGCGGACGTGACGCCTCCCGGATCGAACGTGCGATCGCGCGTTCACGAGTACGGCGGGGGTGCCGTCGTATTCGGTAGGGACGTCGACTCGATGTATTACACCGACTTTGTCACCCAGGGGATACGCCGCATCGTCAATGTCGTTCACGACAATGATGATGAAAATGGAGGTGGAATGGGTGTGGGCGGGGGAGATGTCACGTCGATCCCCATCACTCCCGTACACGACGGTGGGGAAAATGGCGATCACGTTCATCGCTTCGCGGACGGCGTATTATCGGAGGACGGGAATTTCATGTACGCCGTGCGCGAACATCACCCGAACGGAGGCAATACCGATCCCAAGGACGTCGTTAACGAATTGGTATCGATAGATATCAATAACGGAAAGGTGAGCGTCATCGCGACCGGTAGAGACTTCTACGCGCATCCGAGACTCTCGAGTGACGGTACGAAATTGGCGTACGTCACTTGGGATCATCCGAACATGCCGTGGGATGCCACCGAGCTTCTGGTAGTCGACGTCGTCGTCGCGGGTGACAATGACGACGGATCAGGCGGTGGCCATCCTTCGTCCGCATCGAACGAGCATGTCCTAATCGCCGGTGGCGATGGGAATACGTCGATCATACAGCCGTGTTGGCATCCGATGTCGGGGGAATTATTCTACCTGTCCGACGAGACCGGTTATTACAACATACGACGGGCGGGAGGTGGTCCGGGCGACGTCGTCACGTCATCTCCCGTGCTCCCGATGGATTACGATTTCGGCGGGAGCGCGCCGGGATGGACGTTGGGACAGATGGGATACGCCTTCCTCGACGACGGAAGGCTCGTGGCTCAGTACGTCAAGGACGGACGATCGGTGGTTGTCGTGGCCGACGTCGTCGGGGACGTATGCGGGGGGCACGCGACGAATATACGCGAATACTCCGGGGAGGACGACGGACTGCCGGACATGATCGGCGGGATCGTACCCGGTGTGGGCACCGAGTTGTTCTTCCTCGGTGGATCTCCGGGCGTGCCGTCGTGCGTGTACGGATGGAATATCGACAATCATCGTACTGTGGTCATCGCGCGCTCGTCGAACGTCACCTTCCCCGACGACGTGATATCACGCCCGACGATGGTGGATTTCCCAACCACATTGGGCACGGCCCACGGGTATTATTACCCCCCCAAGAACGGCGGGTACGTGTGCACCACGGATGCGGCACCTCCCCTGTTGGTCAAGGCCCACGGTGAGTGATGAGAGAGCGCGTATGATAATATGTGCGGTGTGGCTCGATCGAGCAGACCCCCCTTCCCCCCTCCGCGCGCGCGCCCGTCCGACGTTTCGTTCGCACATTCACCACCGACCTACATTCACATTCAGATATTGTTTGTTTCGCCTTTTACCTCGTCCTCCCTCCTTCCAGGCGGGCCCACGGCCTGCACGGGACCGTCCTTCAACGCAGGGATACAGGTGAGTTTGTATTTTTCGAGTTTCCGAATCAACCGACCGATCGACACCCCCCCCCCCACCTCTGCCCATCAAATCATCCGAAGTACTGGACTAGCAGGGGCTTCGCCGTCCTGGATGTGGATTATGGCGGATCCACGGGTTACGGGCGAGAATATCGATGTCGCCTCCGGAAGTCGTGGGGAATTGTCGACGTCGACGACGTTTGCAACGGCGCGAAATACCTCGTCGAGCGTGGGTTGGCGGACGGCGATCGACTGTGCATCGATGGGGGCAGCGCGGGCGGATACACCACGCTTAGCGCCCTCGCATTCCGTGATGTTTTCAGGGCAGGAACATCGCTCTACGGCGTCGCGGATCTTACGGCGCTAGCGGCGGACACTCACAAGTTCGAATCGCGGTACCTCGACGGACTCGTGGGGGCATATCCCTCAAGGATATACAGGGAGCGCTCCCCCATCGAGTCCGTTGACACCCTGTCGTGCCCGATCTTGCTACTGCAAGGCGCGGAGGACAAGGTGGTGCCGCCGAATCAGGCCGTCATGATGCACGAGGCGCTGCTAAAGAAGGGCATTCCCACCTGCCTCAAAATATACGACGGGGAGCAGCACGGATTTAGGAAGGCCGAGAACATCGAGGATGCTCTTGATAGCGAGCTCGCCTTTTATGGTAAGGTCTTTGGGATCGAGAATATCCCCGGAGCTATAGAATTGAAAGTGGATAACCTGTAATGTCTGGGCTGAGTTGACTGGGAAAAGCCGAAGACTGCTGATCATTGAGAACTTAAGATTGTCAGAATACTGTTTGTCTGAAATATTGTGTTTAGAAGAAATTGTAGTTCATTCCAAAATCGACTATGAGAATTTTATCATTACACGGATCAAAAATAGATCTCGGAGGCAAAATTGTCACAGCGCCTCCGCTGCGACTGGATCAAAATTTGTAATCACTCTCAACTTTGCCAACTCAACTGGATCAAGCTGGCAAGTCGTCAGAAATGCAGGAACAGAAAGACTCTGCAGAGCTCTTTAGCCCAATGACCAGTGAATCATCTACAGCAACAGTAGAATCCCCCCTGTGAGTACTACTTTCAAGCCTGGTGCTAAGAGACGCAACCAACATCTTGAGATTCAGGATTTCTTGTTCCATCTGGACAACAACCAATGGCGAGGTCAAAATTTTGATTCCCTCGAGTTCATGATTGTTTGGTACAGTTGATAGCGAGGAAGGTCTTCTAAGTCGAATAGATTTCCTCAATGCGAGCATCTTTGGAATAAAAATAAGAGAGAGAATGCTTATGCACACAACATATACTAGACCCGTCGCGACGAAGTAGAGTGCCGTAACGTTCTCCCTCGCAACGATGATGACTGGAATCCCGATGAAAGCCTCAATTAGGATGAATGCCATTGCTGTGAAAATGTAACTACTTTCTTGTAGCTCTGTAGATATACCACGCGCCTGATACGCCTGAAACACGGCATGTAAAAGACTTCCAAGATTAATCGTGCCCAATATAGCAAGGAATATCAAGGCATGATCCGAGGTACAGATTCCATAAGTTTCTACGTCGCGTTCGAATTGATCTTGATCGACCACTACGGTCTCACGATGGAGAGGATCGATCCCCGTCCAAACTGTCAAAACAATGATATTTATCAGCAAGAGAGCAACCATTGGCTTGATGACATCCAGCGCAGTTATCTTCACCCTCTGAAATCTTTTAGCGCTTTGAACTAACTGATTGATCCTGTGAGTCTTGGTAGATCTGCACATACAATAACGATCGTAGACTGTCAAGAATGAAAGAACAAACCGCCGAAAGCTACAGGCATGATAATACTCACAATGCGCTGAAGGTAAGGGAGAACCCGATTGTGATCAGCCAAGGGATTGACATACAAGCTGCATCATCCCCTCTCCTGTCAAGTGAGAGAGGGATTATAGCCAAGCCTTCAATGCCCGGGCAAATGATATCGAGAAAATCAAGGGTGAGTTAGTGGAACTGAGAACTTATGGGGATAAAATCACAATTAACTGTAAAACACACCCATGAGCAGAGTTCCGGCAGAAATGATTTGTAAAAACAAAGGCTGGGAGCTGCGCACGATACTCTTTCTGGAATAGCGATATGTCCAGTAGCTAGAGCCAAGTGCAAATAAGATAATGTGTCCGCAAAGAATCAATCCCACAGCCTTCAGCCAAGTGCTCAAATAATTTTCATTCGTTTCAAGCGTAGGAAGGTCGACAGGGATATTCGCAGTGCCATCGTTGAAGATGAAGGGGTGAAGACTGACCCAATCACCTGACAGGAATAAATCTGTCTCTTTCTCCTTGAACTGGATCAAATCGGAGTCGACAGCGATGTCCTCGTCAACAATGTAGTTCTTCAATGAAAATATAGCAGAAGAAGGGTCACGGGTGCCCGTTTCTGGATCAATAACAACCGAGCCCGAAGTCCCATTGAATGATGTGTTACGAAAAGCTGAGAACAGGTTTTCACCTGTAATGTTGTATTCACTGCTTTGGTTCGTGTCTACCAGACCACATGATGCGAGGCCGATAGCAACGATGGCATCATACATAAATGGTGCGAGGACTCCAGCAGTATTTACAAACATCTCCTCTGAATGTTCTTTTGGAAAAAGCCCATCCAAGTAAGACCTATCAGCCTCATTCTCTCCCAGTACTTGAATGGATTTTGATAGTTTATCATATCCATCAAATCCTAACCCGGATATACTACTTCCGGTTGCGACCAATACACTCGCCCCTCTATACACCTTCCCCAACGGCGATCCTACATAGACATTTTTGCCCGTCAAATGACTACCCATGACATCACTAAAGATCCACGAGTGCTTACCCGTTCCCGCTATACCCTGATTATATGCCTCCGTCATTATTTTGTCAGCATCATCCGGCTCGATGATTGCAAAGAAATACGTGAATTGCCAATCCTTCAATTGTTTGATTGCTTCCGAAATTGAGTGATCATCAGCTGCAGCTTTTAAGGGGAAGGTTTCAACGCGTAGGATCGAAGCCTCTTTCAGCACAGACGCTCTAATACCTCGTGCAAAGGCATTTCCGTATGAGTTGTCCACATGAAGTACAGCGAAATAACGAACTCCCCATGAGACGAGTTTTGTCACCAGGGGTACTGATGTCCCATCATCGTTCGGTATAGTTCTCCCAAATAATTTGTATTGGCTTTTATCGTCAAGCTCCGAAGAGGTAGATGCCATAGATATTTGAGGAAATCCTCGAAGGCCAGATATAACAGAAGTTGGAATTGATATAGACGACCCGTCCGCGCCGATGATGGCACAGGGTATCAGTTCACCTTTTTTACTCCTCTCCGTCAGATCAATCACAACGTCCACACCATGACTTGCCTGTTCTTTAGTATCAAAGGCATCAATGACGAATCTCAGGGGACAGCGCTGGTTCAGCTCACCAAGTTCTGGGACTATGGTACCATTCCCCGTATTGAGATGCTCGATTGCCAAGGCTGCGCTGGCCAATCCATGGAAAACTCCATTAGTAGAAGACATATTAAAGGTGAGCAAAATGGGCAGGTAGCACAATGCGATGTCTTCCTCCACAGCGCTGGTTTTGATAATGTTGATGTTGTTAATATTTGAGATTTCGGGATCTGCGTCTAGGATTCGCGATAGAGAAATTAAGGACATAAGATTTGCTGTGGTGCTGTCAGGCTCGCTGGACGGAACTGCCGAGACTGTTGGATGAAGAGTGGGAATCATTGTGAGTTGGCTAGATGGCACAACAGACACCAATTGATTGAGACCAGACATGAAATGTCTTTGGGTTGACTGGTTCCAGAGGTCTCTGGATTCTGGATGGTATATTGTAGCCAGATGAACAGTTGTCCAGATATACATCAACGAGATGATGGGTGATGAAGGTTAGGAGGAAAAAAAAAATCTAAAAAAACAAGATGAGTGAGCACAGATGATATCTAATACTTCAATGGGGCATCTCTAAAAATGTCACATTAGACACAAAAACAAGACTCCAAGTAGAGCGGCCACCTCGCATTTGGGGGAACAAAACTATTTTCCCGCCAAGACAGAATATGAAACATCAAAAATCATTTTATTTTATGACAACAAGCCGATAGGGCCTTCGGCACTGATTCTTGTTTTACTCTAAAAAAGTTAGAGGTTTTTCTTTTGTCATTTTACTCTACTAAGTTAGGCTCACTCTTTCTGAATCGTACTTTGTTGGGTGGAGTGGAATCGGTTCAAAGCGAGTCCGGCAGTTTCTTTTGTCATTTTATTTTACTTCGATTTACTCTTTCTTAATTGTACTTTGTTGGGTAGCGTGGAATCGCTTCGAAGCATTTGTCATTTTACTCTAAAAGTTAGAGTTTTTTCTTTTGTCATTTTGCTCTTAGGAGTAAGTTTTAGGCTCACTCTTTCTTAATCGTAATTTGTTGGGTGGCGTGGAATCGCTCCAAAGTGAGTCCGGCAGTTTCATTTGTCATTTTATTTTACTTAGATTTATTCTTTCACTTTGTTGGGTAGCGTGGAATCGCTTCGAAGCAAGTCCGGCATTGAAGCATTTGGTATTAGTATCTAAAAAATTAATCTCGTTGAAGATGGGTGGTGTCGAAAGCAACAACGACGATGACGGCGGCGACTATGACGGCGGCGACGATGACTGGCGACTGGCACATGAGGAGACAATGGAGAGGGCGATCGCGGCGTGGGCGGGATGGTCGACGCTTCGTGGGCGGAGGCGAAGGCGATGTGCGGTCAGTTCGATGACGCGTAGTTCGAGGAGGGGGGAGACGATAGCGCGGGGGAAGACGCTGGAGCAAGGGCGTTGGGAAGAGGGAAATTGTCCCTTCGACAAATGATGATGACGAGGAAGCACGTATTTGTCGTACCGAGCAACGTGGAGTGCGACTTGAACGTCTTTGAACCGCACGAGGCTGCACACTACAAATGTCTCAGGGATGAAAAGGAGAAGACGAAGGGAGCGAGGAGGGGAGGGAAAGAGGATGATTTGACATGTTGTGGGGGGCGGAAAGGGGAAGAGGAGCCGTAGGAGGGAGACGAGGAAGTCCGCGTCAGGCTGATCGAGGGAGGACCACTACGAAATCGACGGATGAGGCGAAATCCGAGGAGGATCGAAAGCAGATGCAACACGGCCGATGGTCAATGGACGTCCGATCGTCGGTCAGTACGAAGCGTAGATTCGAGGCATACCCGGAGGCCAGAGGAGGCTGCGGGACGAGGGACACACATCTTTTGTCAAACCCTTTTGCTGGGTCATTTCTGAATGAGATGATAATGACCCTCTAGACGCCTAAACGGCCATCCGGACCCAGCCCTTTCAAAACTAAACCCCTTTTGGGGCATAATACACTGATTATTATAAGAGAGATACACAGCGTTGAAGTTGGGCGAAATCGACTAATTTCGGAACACAAATGTATCCCGTAATAACAAAAAAGAGCACAACACTAAGAGTATTATCGAATTGAGGGAAAGATTGATCCCCTTCGTGCTTGGATATCAAGTCTAGGTGGCTTGATCATCCGGGCGTGCAAGCCATGCATGTTAGATCTCTGTTTAGTTTCGTCGTTGGGAAGGCATGCTCTTGCAACATCATAGGTAGGTCTACTGTGTAGAAACATTGGCAGTGGAAGGCGACAAACTGTCCTCCGATGCCGCCGATCTCTTCTCCTCGACATCACGCACGGGATGCTGCAAAGTAGTTCTCGCGGCCAATGACGATCGGCCATCCGCCTGCTGCTCCTTGGCCCCCTCTTTCAAATCTTCTTTCGTTGCCGGGCTCTTCCTGGGACGACCTCGCTTGCGATGATCCTCCGGTCCGTTGTCGCTGTCGCTGTTTGATACCGACCGCAGGATCTGCTGCTCGGGGTCAGTCCCATTGGGTTCTTTCCTGGGACGTCCGCGCTTGCGTTTTTGGGACGTGACAATCTCCTCTGTCTTGTTCGTGCTGGGTGTGTCATTTTTCTTTGAGGCGGCGACAGTCACCTGACCATTTGACTTCCTCGAGCCTCCTTTCGTCTTCTTCGCCTGTCCTCGATCTGTAACATTCACCACGGTGAGCACCATTTGCTCCAAAAGTGCCTTGGTCATCAAATACCGACCGCAATCGCTTGCAGCCTCCATTGTTACCTCATTCGCGTCCGAGTCCAGGACCGCGGGTGTACATATAGTCCTGTACACATCGATCGCTCGGGTGGAAACGTCCGCGCTCTCTTTCCCGTGTTCGTCGTTACGATCGCGATGACCTAATGACGACGACGACGACGACGGCGGCGGGGACGCGACCGCGCCAGCAGTCATCGCGGTGGGATCCTTCGGCTTTACGCTCCACCTCACCAGTCGCTTGCCCCCCTTCCAGCGCCGACATTTGCCGCAACGAGCCCTCCCCGCCGCCATCTTTTCGCCGCATTCGCACGTCCACGGTTCGCTCATAGTTGTCTCGTCGCGTGCGACCGACTGACGCTTCCTCTTCCTGCCGTTGTTCCTCTTCTCAGTCGACCGAACCTTCGATGCGTCCGTCGATGTGTTGCACCCTTCCCCAACCATCCTTGATTCAGCGTCATTCATGAATGGACGAGCTCTTTCTTCGTTCGGATTCACCGACGACGAACTTGAAGTCGGCGCATGGTCGGATGATGATAGGCCCTCTCTATCTGGGGAGATACGTTCCTCGACGTGGCGTGACCGGTCGAATCTTTGTGACGTCGATATCGCCATCCCAGGTCCTGCCGAAGATCCCTTCGACGATGTCGCGGACCGCTCGTAATCGACGCTCTTCGTCGTCGAGGAAAGGTCCTTAGCACCAGTGGACGACGCGATCCTATCATCGGCAATTCCCAACGACGGGCGCGATGATGGATGCAATGAACGGCCTCGGTCACGGCGTGCCGTCCCACCGAGTCGTACGATTTCCGCATCCAGCTGATCGAGGTGGATGGTCACGTTCATCAGAATTTCGTCCCGTTCCTCGATGATCCTGCGCTCGTAAAGGAGGAAGTTCGTTCGCTCGGCCTCGAGATCGCCGAGCTTCTTCGTTGCCATTGACGGCATTGGGGGGGGGGGGGGGGGGGGAGAT
>JALLBA010000506.1:0-18006 GCA_036939675.1 Cyclostephanos invisitatus
GATCTTCATCCAATGCTGAATCACCAGGCGGTGGAGTGTCTATATTGGAGTCTCCTTTTTAGTGTAGTGTATTAAAGAGTATTAAAATGATTAGTTAATTATCCTCCGCAATTGGTCCCTTCTTTTTAAATACGCGAAGATGATTCGCCAAGAGCTTTCTCCTCGTTCCAAATTGGATCGACAGTTGCCTATCGGTCGGATTATTATCCACATTAGCTGTATGCCCCGACAACCACAATCCGTCATTACCAATTGGATAGCCACGTCCCGCTCTCACTTGATTACGCACCATCAGGTCGAGCAAGAAGTTATGAAGGACACAGCATGTGATAAAAATCTGTTCGCATTTTACAATGTCGCGATGTTTGAATCCATGATTCAGCACCTTCCACCGCTTCTTTAAAATACCGAAAGTACATTCAACATCCTTTCGTACACTCTCCAAATTTGTCGAAAAGAAACCTTCCTGTGTGGCGTTGTTTGCTTTCGAGTACGGGCATATCGATGTTGGCCAAAGCAAATAACCATTATCGCAGATCAAGTACATACCTGTCGCTGATCGAACATTATCGTCGCAATCATAATATTTCCACGTTGCATTGGTAAACAAGCGATTGTGTCTGATGGCACGAACATTGTCATCGTGCTTGACAATGTCCTTATCGTTTCGACTACCAAACTGTGGCCCATAGATCGCCATCACCCTCCGATTAAAATCTGTAATGCACTGAAATCCGAGGGTGGGATACCCCTCTTTCCCTTTTGCGCGATTATGATCGCCAGTGGGACAATGAGACCACTTCACATGGACCACGTCCATGGAACCGACACAACCTGGCAATCCTGCGGCGCTGTAGTCCTTATTCACGCGATTTAACTCGGTTAAATTCCGAGGAAGAAATATATATTCCTCTTTCATATCCACCAGAGCTTCAATGAATATGTAAAAAAACTTCTGTACCTCCGACGTGGATATGCCACACAATGGTTTGCAAGAGCAAAATGCTGCTCCCGATCCCAATATATAAAGCGCAGACATCACCAACAACTCCGAACGCTTGTGGAATACTGCACGACGCCGATGTGACCTTGGTGGAATAATATATCCACAATCAATTAAAATATTGGTGAGATCCTCAACCTTTGACAGGGGCATACGAAACCAGTGTCGAAATTCACCAAATCGATCACTGCTGGAGAGCTCATGCGTTATTTCTCGCGTCACCCCAGGGCGCGTGAAGTATCGGTACCAGCAGGATTTTTTTATGTTCTCGAATCGAAATACGCGATTCCTCCGGCGCTTTTTTCGGCGTCTGCGTAGCCTACGCTCAACTGAAAACTCACACGAGACATTGTCATATTCGAATGTCCAAGAGCTAATGGATTCGAAATCAAATGCATCGCCGTAGATGAAATCGACGCCGAAAGTGGCATCTAAAAATTCGACAGTGTCGCCGAAATCCGTGTTATCTTGAAATCCAGAGAAAAAATCAAAGGAGTGGTTGAGACCCTGTTGCTGGAGGTTCACGACCATGTTGACTTTGAGTGTGACCTATTTTATTTAGAAGATGGCGGCGGCGGCAGCGGAGATGGGGGGGAGGGTGCTTTGGAAGCAGCGAGGGAATATCCCACTCTATCGTCAAAAGCGAAATATGCAAGAGTATTTTAGGAATGAGGGTTCCACGTATAAAATGGTATGGTGAGGGTTCCACGTATACAAATTGGTATGAAAATTGGCGACAATTTCGCACACAAGTAGCGATGCGTCTAGCGAATGTCCAAACATTCGGGTCCCAATGTTTTGCGTCCAAACAGTCAAAAAAAGAGATTTGGCTGCGCCGCAGCCAAATCTATCGGGGTGCGCAGAAAGAATAATGGTCATTTGGTATGTGTAGCCGTGTTGTTTCACAAAGAAATCACGATTTTACAGAGCGGCTACGCAGATAGAAAATTTTAAGATGGTTTTGTTTCGCTTGCGAAGGAAAACCATTCACGCACCGTCCTATTTATATTTTCTAAAGAAATCACAGCCTAAATGCCGTAGGTGTAGGAATAGTAGAAATGGCGGAATAGCAGAATGGCGGAATGGCGGAATGGTGGCGGAATGGCGGAATGGCGGCGGAAAGGAAGAATTCTTTTGTTATTTAGGTTTATTACTCTCTTTCATAATCGTACTTTGTTGGTCTGTGAGGGGCTCGTGAAGAAAAATCCCAGCTGAAAATCGGCTGCTTTCCCGCATCCTCCATCCTCAAGTTGGTTTGTCTAAAAATTTTCGTATGACCAAGATCTACATTCCAATGACAGTATTTCACTTTTGCATGCCCGCCTCAGGTTAACTTGGATCTTGAACTCAAGCGTTAAATGGGGAAAATGGGAATTTAGAATGAAGTTTGAGTGAGCCATAAGAAGTCCTCTGCGTCCTTCAAATTGGTTTCGATTCAATCTCAGATATGTACTTTCTTTTTCGCTTCAATTTTTGTCTCCCATCGTTTCATTCCACAGAGTTTCACTTTTTCATGCCACGAGCAAGTAGTAGACATCATCATTGTACACCTCATAATTTTTGTCATAATTATTTGTTTAATCTGTTAAGCGTGTCAGTCTCGTCCGTGGCTGAACCGACTAACAAATCAAACTCATTAACAATGGTCGCTATCTCCAAGAAGTACGTAACAATCGGCGTGGCCGTCGTCGCCGTAGCCGCCATCGCCATCACCCTGGTCAATTCCCAGAAAAAGAAGAGCGCCTACAACGCTCTGGCGTCTTCCGCCGTCGAGGGATTTACTCCTCGTATCATAGGCGGCGATGCCCTTGATCGAGATGTCTGGAATGATAGGCGCCGTTACCTTGTCAGTATTAGAGGAATCCGAGATGGAGAAATCACTCACACCTGCGGGGCGACACTGATTTCGCGCCGAGTTGTATTAACGGCAGCTCGTGAGTTCGACCGGATATATTATGGAAGTAACACACTTGTCCATCGCCCCCTTTCATCCACTGCTATCCCTTGTTCTAGATTGCTTTAGTGTTAATGCATTCCCGCAAGACGAAAATCCCCCTGGCCTTGGCGATTTTGCCCCCAGTGTTTCAGTTCAGTTTAACCGATATGCTCAGGATGACAACGAAGGCGTTATAACGATCCCACTTTGCCAGACCGAATCGAACAGTTGTGGTGATGCCTATGTTGTGCGCAAACCTGAATATGATGGCAGGGTAAATAATGGGGACGATATCGCCCTGATTATCCTACCAGTAGGGCAGCAGATTACTAATATTCGCCCGGTACGATTGAACCGTAACCGCAACGTCCCTGTAGATGGCCAAGAGTTGGAAGTCTTTGGGTGGGGTGCAACAGATTGTGCACCTGTACCACTTTTCCCAAACGAAATACAGACTGGTACACTTGAATATTTGACTAATCAAGAATGTAATGAGTTGATCACTGTTACAGATGACGTGATCTGTGCAAAAACTGACACCACCACCGGAGTGGCAGTGGGGGGTGGAGATTCGGGTACGTTGAATTTCTATGCTTTGGCGTTTTAGATCAAGTCAAAGATGTTATCGTATGGACCCCTCATTTCCTCTTACCGTTCTGCAACACTACACACCAGGAGGGCCACTTTTATCAGGAGAAGTGCAGGTCGGTGTAGTCAGTTTCGGGTCTGCAGGTAAGTTTTTATTGTTTGCCCTCTGACTTGAACTAAGCTTGTCTGATCTCTGAAGTCTCAACACACACTTGATTTCTTGCCAACAGGAGGGTTCGACGGCACCACCACAATGCCAGATGAACCTGACGGTTTCGCACGCATCAGTTTCCTCTTTGACTGGATCCAAGATACTGTCTGCGAGGAGGTCCCCGGGGATGAAGTTTTTTGCAGACGCAGCAAGGCCTCCAAGCAGACTAAGCAGGGTAAACTAGTCTAAAGCTTTACAAAGGGAAGACTGCTCTCTCTTCAAAAAAGAGATGGGGCGAACACGTCCATCACGTTATAAGGCTTTGTGTGTTAGTTGCCAAGTTTCTCCTCCCCTAATGACATTATCCCCCCCTTGTCATGTGCTGATGTCGATATCATCTTTTCGAGGGTTTCGTGCATATAGAAGAGGATGTTCGCGGAGAGGAGGAAACATTCGAGGCCATTCAGTCGCAATGTTATATATTTGTGAGTCCGACTACATGATTCGGGTAAAAAAGGGTGCATTGTAATATGATATATGATTAATCCTATTGCTGTGAAAAATGCAACGTGAGACTATGATTCGTATAGCAGAGGGGGGAAGGGACTAAAAACCAATTGTATTTAATTGAAAATCGTATATGCCCCCCATCGAAGTCATAAGTCTCTCGTGCTAGTACGGCCACTCTCTGGATGTAAGAAGGAGATAAACTATCAGTTGTAGAAGGAGACGACGGTCCAAGGAGTGAGCGAACAACACTAGAAACCAAATTTTCACTCGTTCCCGTTCATGTAGTGGGTTGATCCGCATCGTCGCGCAGCATTTCCCTCGCCCATGTCGGCACCTCCAATCCCAGAGTCACGTAATCTATCGACAGGTATTCCAACGCGCGTCGGACCGCGCGTGGCGAATAATACCGATGGACCTTCGCCGGCGCCTTCGTGCCGTGCGCCTTGTCCGATCCGACGTTATTATTGACATGGGACTCGTTGACGAGTTTCGACCTGTACTTGAAGGCATCGTCGAGCGCATCGGGGAGGGATCCGCCGTACCTCCTCGCCATGCGATCCAATTCACGAGAAAAGTCACGACCCATGATCCCCACGAAGTCGTACGTGTCGATCGTGCGGTACAGGTCGCACGCGAAGGATTGGGGCACGAAGTGTACGTTCCATTTGAGGGGTAGGAGGTCCACGTACGACGCGAACATCTCGCGCTCGTGGTCCTTCAATATCGATGTCATATCCGATGGAGGCGGCGGCGGACCACCGGCGCGACCTCCTCCCCCTCCCGACGACCTCCTCCCGTCGACGTTCGTCGCCCTGCCCTCCTTCCACCGCAGGTGATCGACGCCGAATACCAAATTCGGCTCGCAGTGTCCCTGCAATTTCCGATTGTTCGGCTTGACGCACTTGTCGAGATATCCGCTGAGGAGCCTCTCGAGCGGATCCCTCAGGAATACCGATCGCGGCACGTCGTCATCGCCGAGCGTTGCCCGTGTGTTCAATTTGCTTTCCCTGCACGCGATCGCGGCGGGCTTGCCACGCCCCCCCTCGTCGTCGTCGTTTCCCCCCCCGTCGTTTCCGTCGTCGTCGCCATCGTCGTCGTGTTCGTCGTCGTCCCGACGATCATGACAATACTCGCGCGCGTTCATATTCCGAAACACCACGCGCCACTCCGTGCATCCGTTCTTGCCAATGGCGCAGAATCGCAACGGCCTCGGCTCGGTGGACGACGTGTCCAACGCATGCCACGGACCGTAATTGCCGTTCGTCGGGAGGTCGCGCAACAACGTGACGTACCACCACGGATAGGGATGATGTTCGTCGACGACGAATCGGGACGATGACGATCGTCCCCCCCCCCGACGACGATCCTCGTCTGCATCATCGGAATGGGGACCGACCCCCCCGATCGCCGACGTGGCATTGTCGTCGGCGTCCCCCCCCCCGCCGCCACGACGATGATATTCCATGTGCTCGACCGCGTGCTTGATGCATTCCTTCCCCCGTACGTCGTCCTCGCAATGTGGCATGCGTCCGTATGTCTCCGCGTACGATTTGCGTATAATATATTCCGCCTCGTCGAGGGGTCCGTCGTCGTCGATGTCGATGTCGATGTCGATGTCGATGTCGATGTCGTCGCGTCGAAAGTCGTCGTCGTCGTCACCTCGTCGTCGTCGACGACGACGACGACGACCGTCTATATTCGACGACGACGGCGCGCTCGCGTCGAATGACGACGACGAGGAATGCGACGGATATCGACGACGGGGCGCGTCGAAATGCGCGTGGTAGGAGGAGGAGGCGGAGGACGTCGCAGTAGTCGGGCGGGAGACGTCGAGGCCGTATCGACGGATGGCGTATGACGACGAGAGCAACAGCGGGAGGACCGCGACGAGGGGGAGGAAGAAGACCGCTATGGAGGAACGACGACGTCGGTGATCGTCGCCGACGCGTCGTAGGACTCCCCCCCCCCCCCCCCTCTCGCCGAGGATGATGATGGAGGCGTCGCTGACGGGGGATGATGCTGCTGCCATTGTCGCCGGGAGCATGTCATTATTTTTGTGTGAGTTTCGGTGGGGCAAAAGGAAAGTAAATCAAAAAAAGGCAAGATAAGGTTCCACCGGGATTCGAACCCAGGTTAGCGGAATCAGAATCCGCTGTGATAACCAACTACACTATGGAACCGATATGGAGATAAGATTATTTTAAAAAAATATAATTAGTTATTTCTTGGTCACACTACTTACTTGAATGTGGCTTCTCCTGTCCGAAACAAATCCAACGGTCCATTCCAACGCGCATTCGTTCCTAAAAATATTTTATTACATCCCTCCGACCTCCCCCCCCAAGCACACATATATAAATAATAAACCAACCCAGGCACCATCCGACGGGAATACGACCCCCATTCGCTCGAGACATCGACCACAATATTCCCCCCCAAAACAAGGAAAAAGAAGGAAATGAATTCCCTCACCACGGTGGGCGGGACGGTCGTCGAGAGTGATGCCGATGTCGTCGATATCGGTCGGTCGTCGAGGCATGATGGCGATGATAAACGCGAACGCCGACGCGTACCCATCCCATCATCGCAATCGTTCATCAAGTCGAGGTCGACGAATAATAATGATGACGATGACGATGACCATGACGATGACGATGCAAGGAAGAAAATGTCGAGGCCGACCAACCTCGAACGGAGGATGCGGAGCGCGCCGATTACGACGACCTCGCCACGCGCGAGCGACGACCGCTCGGCGAGACCGCGACTGCGGCAGTGGCGTCGTGGATCCGATGGCGAGGGAAGGGGGATGACACTTACGACGACGGCGACGACGACGACGACTGGTAGTAGATCGCAACCGCGAATTGCATCGACGTCGTTATCGACATCGTCGTCGCATTCGCCATTTCGCTCCCATCCACGCGGCGATGTGGGAGACGACGGAGGGGGGGGGACGAAACCAACGGATCGTGGTGGGATGAACATGACCATGTCGATGACGAATCGTTCCATAATATCGGCATTGCACGCCGTATCGCGCATCGAGCCGTATTCCACATCGCCCTACTTCCGCAGGGTATTCGCACATGGGATGATCAATCTCGATCGGGGGAATGGGGATGGGGACGTGTACGGGAGTGTCGAATGCGCGCTGAGGGAGTGCTTCGGGATCAACGACGACATGGCAAGGGTCATATCGGATGCCGCCATGGCGATCACGTCGTCGTCGTCGGAGGGAGGAGATGGAGGGGAGGGGAGGGTCGATGACTACCGCCATTCGACGATGACTAGGAGGGCGGACGTCGCGACGAGGCCGTCGATCGTCCGACGACGGGCAACGTCGGTACCCGCCTCCATGCCAATGTCGTACGGCGCGTCCTACCCCCCGACGACCCCACCGACGAACGAAATCGAAGAACGCGAATACGACGAACGACGTCGACGCGTGCGCGATATCCTACTATCCCCCGCGGACCTTTCCGGTTACGCTGCAGCGGGGGGGAGAGTCGGGACGACGACGCCATCGGTCGTCGCGTCGCCATATATGATGACTACCGCTCGCACGTACGTTCCGGCGGCAGCATCGGTGGCATCGCCGACGTCTGTCCCAGGTCCCGCCCCCGTGCTGTCGAGGACGGCGACGTGGACGGCGCCGCGATCGCGTATCTCGCCCTCGCACTCGTCGTCGTCGTTGGCGGAGCGCATGATGCGAATGTCGCGCGGTCGTCGTCGTAGTCCCGGCGCATCGGGCGTCGCCTCGCCCGTCGGGGGCGACGATGCCATCGTCGGCGGAACTCTCCTGCTCCCAACGTTCTCCGGACCGGACGACGAGATGGACGAAATCGACGGCCGACGGAGTCGCGACGGGGGCGGTCGAGCCTCGGCCCCGATGCGCGCGCACGACGACGACCGCGCAACGAGGCTGGTCGAGGACGAACGACGATCGCGCACGGAGGTCATGGCGGTGGAACGATCGGTCGGGCTAATGGGCCTACGCGAATACAAGGATCTACTCGCGGAGAGGACGTCGGAATTGGAGGGGCTGAGATGTCGGTACGAGACCGAGGTGGAATCGACGGGACGGGACCTGCGGGAGAAGGACGAGCGACTCGCGAGGTATCGCGACGTGATGGAGGAGGCCGAATGTGCCTTCGAGGCGTTCGGGGAGTCCGTTCGGACGCTGGAGGTCGCATCGAAGGAGAAGGACGAGCTCATAGCGGAGCTTGAGGAAAGGGTTCGGGTTTTGGAGGTGGAGCTCGAGCGGACACTGGTCGCCAAGGCCGAGATGGAGACCGTACACCGGACGGTCGTCGAGGCGCTCAACGATAGAATCGCCAGGGTGGAAAAGGACGCGGGGGAGAGTGATGTAAATTGGACGGAATTGAGCGACGAGATGATCCGGCTGAAGACGGAGCTTGCCAGGGTCACGGAGGAATCCAATGCCTCTGGTGCGGATTTGGTCAATGCCCAAAACGCAATCGTCCTCAGGGATGAGAGGATAAAAACAGCCGAGAGCGATGTGGTCCTGATGAAAGAGATGCTACAGGGTCATATTGAACTATACAAGAACGAAATATCGCTGTCGCTGGAAAGCACGACTGCATTGATGAATTCGCTGACGCAACAGAAAGACAGCGTCATCGAATCTTTGAACGCCAAAATTGCCCTACTGGAGCAGGCTGTGGCGGAACTGGAGGAGGAGAAGGCGGCGGGGACCATAGCCGAAGAAACAACAAGGAAGGAGCTGAATGAGAAGATACACACGTTGGCAATAGCGCTCACTGAGAAGGATACACAGATTGGTGTCCTACAGGAGGATCAAAAAAAATTGAAGAAGAAGAACTATGTGGACGGAGAGAGGAAGACACGTCACCGCCATCTAAAAATAATGTCTCCCGAGGGATATCGAAAGCCGCCACAGATGAGTAGAATGCACAGACGCCATCCATCCCGAGATGCACACCACTACGATGAGACCCGAGATGATGAGTACAGCCACCAGCATCATCCGTCCGCGCCAATCATTTATTACACGACGTCGGCGGATGATTCCATATTTGATTACTGATCGAATGCAGCCAAGACGGGCTTTCTATCTAATCCTACCTTACATCAAATTAAATTCCACACAATCTCTCGTCATTGCAACCGAAGTGCTTTTGTCGCTCTTGTCAGCTAGCCTCTCCTCGAAAGTGCGACAGTAAATGTAGCCAGACTTGTAACAATCGATAAAAGGGATCAAACATGCTGCTAAACTCACATTTCGAATGGATTCCAGTCCAAAACAATTCAGAGTAGATCGCAATGCATTCCAATATATTTATGAATATAGATATTCCATGTACCTTATGTCCAACAATCGGAAATAACCTGTTAAATTAAACGAGAAGAGGCAGTGATCTGGTAGAGAGCTCCAATGATGACCATCACCTTGTTTCTTGTCCTCGCACATCCAAAATTACCATATTCTTCATACATCTATTGAAGATGTGAGAAGCAATCTGCGGCGGTTAATAGCTCAATGATGACCACATGGCCTTGTTTCTTATCCTCGCACATGAAAAATTTCCAATATCTGAGCCACAATTCACAGTTTAGCAGTGTAAGGGTGCAGCCAAATGCATTTTAACCCCATAAACAAGTGCTCAGACACTCTTTATGTGTCTAATGGAGATGTGGGTCTGCAGTGTGGCAGTGATTTACAGACAATGATGACCACATGGTCTTGTGTCTTGTCCTCTCCCACATCCAAAATTTCCAAAATCTGAGCCATCAGTCCCAGTGTACTAGCAGTGCACGGGTGCACCCAAATGCATTTTTATTGCTTCAGAATTGCTCTCACACTTTCCATACATCCAATGGAAATATGGGGAGCAATCTGAAGTGGTATACAGCCTCAATGATGACCACATGGCCTTGTTTCGTGTCCTCACACATCCAAAAGAAAGAAAATCTGAGCAACAATTCCAAGTGTGGCAGTGTAATGGTGCATCCAAATTCATTTAACCTTCATACACAGTGCTCAACCACTTTTCATACATCTAATGTGGATGTGGGAAGCAATCTGAAGCAGCTTGTGGCCACAATGTTGACCAAGTAAATGGACATGTTTCTTGTCCTCTCGCACTCTTGCACATCCAAAGTTACCATATTCTGAGCCATGATTCCCAGTGCACCAGTGTAATGGTGAACCCAAATGCATTTAACAGCTTAACCGCTACAAGGGTTCTGGCGGGAATGCAAAAACTTGAACAGAATACAAGAATCCCCACAATGGTGAGCTTCTGCCGCCTCCAGCAGCGCAGATTTCCTACTTCAATCCGATCTGGTGCAAACCCGACGCGTGCGAGGGGTTATGCATTTTAACCCCATATATGCCATGGCCTATGACAGGGAGTCACTTCAGAAACCTAAGAGATTACATCATGGGCGATGTATGTAATATGAAACCCAATAATGATGAGACTAAGACTGCATCAAGGACCAGCAACAAGTGCAAGAGCAAGATGACAGGCAAGCGCCGTGTCAAGTTAGTGGCACAGTGATAATAGGTCACTGTACCACAGGAGTGTGTTGGGGTTTATAACTAATACTAGAGACAAGAGTCTCAGGAATTAGAATTCGAAAGGAATTCTGATTCAGAAAGGGTGGGAGCCACCCAATTAGTTTTGTTTAGTATTTCCCCATGTTTTCTCCTCATAGTTCGTAGAATGACAAATAGAAGACAGGAAATCTAGTAAGAGAAAGTTTTTTTATCACACCGTCACCGGGCAAGGCTGCCCGGCCAACACTAACGTTTACAACAAACGAACATGATGGGGTCGAGTTCCTTCAACACTTGGTAGCAGTCATGAATAACTCTTGGGTGAGAGTTTTCTCTGCCTCAAGGGCTTCTTGGTCCTTTTTGGAGCTCAAATCCTGAGGCCCATTGGACTTGCGCTGTAGGGCTCCTAGGGCAGCTGCAGCGCTTTCATCTCCTTCACATGATTCCTGCACTGCAGTCCCTTCTGGTCAATCAGATGCAGGACAGCAATGATATTCTGGAGATAATCCTCTGGGGATCCCTTCACAAAGATATTCATGGAAATATCTGTCCCATTGGCGGCTTCACCTTAAGCATCTCGCTACTATCCTTTGTCTGTAGTAGATCCTTAGGTGGGATGTACGGGACAGGCAGGCAATTCCCTTCCCTAATTGCCCCTTCTCGCACTTAGAGTCTTTCAACCCCTCGGGCGTCTTGGAGGATGCACTCATTCTGGAAGAAGGATAGAGCTTGGTCCCGATCCGTAGCCTCTTGAATGGCAACCATGGCAGAACTCATAGAAAACGATTTGTTAGCAGTTTGCAGCTGTAGCGGCTCAACGCGCAGAAAATCGAATCTTGGGGGACTCCTGTACTGACTCCACACGTAGGCCAGATGGAAGACCTTGATAGATGAAAAAAAATCTGCTTCTTGAAAATTCACTGCTTGTTACATACGATGCAGGGATTTAAATTCAAAGTGTTCTGAGCACTTTTTTAGCTTAGGATGGAAGGATTAACTAGCACTTCCGCTGTAGAGAGGGAGCATGGACATTAAAGAAATCTCAAAATGAAAATTATGAGCTATTTTAAATTAACTAAGATGAGGTCTCAACCGACGAAGAGGAGCATGTGCTCACATAGGATTTTACGTGATCTCATATGTTCTGGTGCACTTTCCAAGATGTCAGCTGATATCTCCTCTGAAAGATCCAGGTCGAGTATGAAGAGTCCACATACGTGACCCATTGAACTTTGGAGCCATCATCTGTTCCAACGCGTGAGTCACATATGTCTGCACTAGTTCCTAAACTGGATCTTTGGATCTTTAAAGATGTCATCGTCTAGTTGATGGGTCCATATATTCTATGTAGGAATGTTGGTACAAAGTTATGGGCGTATCTTTTCCATCACCTTTGGATCTTGTGGCTCGTGAGCCTTAGGATCCATGATGACTGGCCGTCTTCTCACACACCAAGTATTGGTTACTAGCGAATTGCGACATTTAGTGAGATAGTTTCCTGCCAATATGGCATGGCCTATGACATACCCCCATTTCCCAAAAATATATCCCCGCCCTCCACATGTGCAAACAGCATAAGGGCACACCAATATGCCCACCCATGGCATATCAAGGTGCTGAAATTCTATATACATGACATGGATGTGGAATGCACTGCACAGTGGTTTGGGGCCCTAACCATGACATTAGAACATCATATGGGCCAGGCCCTATCCCCATCTCCATTTCCAAAAATCCACCCCCACCCTGAACAGGCGCAACAGTGTAAGGGCGCACCCATGTGCCCATCCATGGCATATCAAGGGGCTGAAACACTTTCCATATATTTGATAGGGATGTGGAATGCACTCCATGGTGATTTGGTGCCTCAACCATGGTGTAACATCTAACATCATCACTCGGGCATGGCCATACCCCCATTTCCCAAAAGTATACCCCCTCCCTCCACATTTGCAAACAGTGTAAGGGCACACCAATATGCCCACCCATGGCATATCAAGGTGCTCAGCACAATATCGATGCGGGGGTCAATATTCTGTGATGTTTGCATTGCAGGGTCCTGGCTTTAGTGATACAGTCGCACATTGGCGTGTACCGCACATGCGACCGTGTGCCACAAAAAGAGAAGGAACCTCTGCAATGGGTTGAAAAATCAACCCCCGGCCTCAATTTTTCTCCATCGTGACGTCTATTATTGATACAACAATCAACATAAAATCGACGCATGAGAATATTGGTATTTGAGAACAAATCCGTGTCCTCTCCTAATACCCCCCTAGACTCCTCTCGACCCAGCAATTTGCTTGGGAGGGGTTCTTGTCATCATGCGCACATCATATTTCACGCACCGGAGTTTTTGTGCCAAAAAAAATTCATCGTGCAGTACGCACATCACCCCTTACTTCTCATTGCAAATCCACCCCCCCCCCGCATGCGCACCCGGGTGTTTAACGGGCCCAAGGGGCAATAGTCATAGCCATATATACACGCCCCTGCGGAGCTTCTTCCAGTCAGATATGGTTAGGCCATGGCAGACGGATCGATACTTGTTCCTACATCATTTCTACAGGTACGAGAAAGCTCAAGAGGTCCACCCTGTTTTTATGTCATATATTTCTATGTGGTCCTACATGGGAATCACATGGTTATTCATTGGGCCTAATGGATTTAGATATTAGATAAATCTCTAGATATTCTGGAAAAAAATTCTCACTGGAAATTTTCGGTTTTCCTGAAAATTTCCACTGACAAACCGCAATACAATGCCTTCTTTGACTATTGGATCATCAAAAAAGTAACCGCAATCATCATCACACCAGAGTAAAAACTTCTTGCTGATATGAGTCATACAATACAATACCTTCTTTGACTATTGGATCATCGAAAAAGTAACTGAAATCATCATCACACCAGAGTAAAAATTTCTGGCTGATATGAGTCATGTTTTGTAGGAGGAATAAGGAACGCAGTATATTGCCCTAGGATATATAGGTTTGGCTAAGGCAAGGTGTAGATGCAAACTTGGTAATTGGGAGTCCACATGGGTTTCATCTCAAGATTACAACTCTAACTAGAGTGGAACTTTTCGGTTTTTCCGAAAATTTCCACTATTGTTTGGCATGATACATCAGTGATTCAGCATTTTTGCAAAGCAACATTTATTTCATAAAACGCAAACTAAGCCTTGACACCGTAACGGAATTAGACTTGTGCCCCTTGGGTCCTATCACTGAATTGGATGGATTGGCTAGTGCCCCTCGGGCCTTGTCACTGGGTTGGATAGCTAATAGAATATTTTTGGGTCAGTGACATTAACCTTGTAATCTATTATGGCCAGTGTTCCAAGTGATGGGAATGCTTTGTTTGGTCCAGATGGTGGACAAGAGCAGTAATATTTAATTTATTTCTACTCAATTTTTCTCCCCTCCCCCCCCCTCATCCCCTCCTCATCATCTCAACTTTACCAATAGGCTTGACAATGGTGGCCAACAAATGATTGAGGCAGATACAGAGATGGGAGAGAGGGGGCACAATGGAGAGCAGGCTTTGTTGGGCGCCGTTGACCAAGAATATGATGAGCCTTGAGAGTGCGTAAGCACTGCCATTTTTTTCTTGACAGGCAAATACCCTCACTAATCTCTCTGCCCCCTTTCTAACTTCCCAACAGGCTTGTTGATGATGGCGAAGAAATGATTGGGGTGGTGGGGGAGAGGAAGGTTATAGTATATGATGGAGAGCACGACAATGAGCAGGACTTGTCGTTGTTGGACATGGTTGACAAAAAATCCTATGAGCCTTCTAAGTTCATAAGCGCTGCCGTTTTGTTTCTTGACGTGCTAATCCTCTCACTAAATCTCCTCCTCATCCTTTTAACCTTCCCCATAGATTGGTTGATGGTGGCCAAATTTTTGGTGCAATGGGGGGGTATGTCTTGATGGATGCGGACAGGAATGATGATAATCCTCCCGAGTCTGTAAGCGCTGCCAATTTTTTTCTCAACAAGCTTATCCAGTCACTCATCTCTCCTTTTTTTTAATGTTCCCAAGAGGATGGGCAATGGAGGCGGAATGATGTGGGAGATGGGGGAGTGGGGGGATCAAGACGATGTGGAGCAGGACTTGTCCAATGCTGTTGTTGTCAACAAGGTGCAAAAGAGGAGGAAGATGAGGAAGATATTTGGGAGGAGCATGAAGAGAGGGGGGAACATGAAATGTGGCCAGGGTGGTGACAGTTTGGAATATGTACCCCCCATGGCGGCTGCTCGGGTTGCAGAGCCTGTTGCTGTTGAAGCAATAAGATCTAGTATTAAATATATTCCTAAGAAGAATCTGTGGCATTGGTTACAACAAAAAGAGGTACGTTATTTGGCGCTGCGTCAATATTTGTCAGGAGCATTAAACTCACATTCTATCCTCAGACTCAATGTCAACTTGTGCAGGGACAGGTACTTCGACATTCCGCTAAACTAAATAATTTACACATGGATAAATACGCCTTGCCAATCTTGCACAGGAGCAGCGAAGATTGATCTGAGAAGAGAGCAAGTGGATGCAAGTTGTGGCAGATGCTGAGGCCAGTGCACATCAAGCAGCTCACAAAGCCTTAGCGATAGTCTTGGATGCTGAAGCCGGTGCTCAACGCCTCGTTTGTGCAACAAAGAATACTTTCCAGAAGAAAGCGCGTGAGATATCACGCAAAGATAAGAAGACAATTGCGAGTTGGAGTTGACATCCCATAGAGCGAATAAAACAATTGCTAAGTTGGAGTCGGATCGAGCACTTGTTCAAAATCTACATGATCACCAACTATAAGAGATCAAAGAAAAATACAAGAGCGCTATTCAAGAGGAGCACAGCCAGCTAGAAAGTACGAAGATCAAGTGCAAGAGCACCATACAAGAGCAGCAGCATAAACATGTTGCACAGTTAGATAAGCAGAAAGATGCCATCAATGATCTACGGGTGCTGATAAATGGCCAAATATGAAATGATTGATGGGTGCGTAGAGGAGTATAGAGATGAAAGGAGGAATACCAGACAAGCGCTGAAGTTGGTTAACACCAAGGAGGATGTTGCGTTGAGTCGATTAGAGAATGAAGTTGTGACAGGATAAGTGCAAACAGTTAGCGTTGTGTGAGAATGACTTCATGCAGCAGGCTATCAAGATGGATGATTTGGAAGTGCACTTGCTTGAGTTTGAGCTTATCATTGAGGAGATGACCGAAGAGTACGAAGCAACAATTCATTCAATGTACCCTCGGATGATAGAGAAGCGAGAGTGAAGAATAGGACCAACAATAACGGTCATCGAGAGTGGAAACCATATGTTGATAAGTTGATAATAGAAATGCTGTGCCATTGTACGCCACCAATGTGCATACAATCTGTTATGAAAGCAATGATTGTGCTCATCGTGACTGGACGGAGGCATGCCAAGGCAACCCAACTAGATTTCAACAGAAGGCTGCAGTTGTAATAGGAGAAATCTGAGCAAAAGGAAAATGCGGAAAGGATAAGAGGATGAAGGCAGCAATGCAAGACTTCATGAACGCATCATACCTTCACCAGCAATATAACTCTCCACGTTGTTTGAGGACCGTCGTGGATGCATTTCGAGAATTTAATAAGCTGAGAACGAATGCTGCTCGATAAAGATATCTGAAGGAACAGATTCTGATAAGATACGTCGGACTAGGGTGGGAGGAGGCTTACCATCCTTGGTCAAAGAGTGGGTACATATATACACCCATTAAACTGCTGAACCATTTGACAAAGGTTTTGATACCACTACAGAGAACCAAGATGGTCCCTGGACATGCACCGATAAATCTTCCCACACGACTGTCATTGCCTTCACTTGGGACTAAGGCATTGGATATTGTTGACATGGATGTGCAATCTACAGAGCAGAATACTCAATTACAAATGGATGCATATAAAGAGAGGGAATGTCTGGAAGATGAGGGTATTGGTGATCAGTTGAGCGATATGCAGCGAGTGAGTTGGAAGATTTTTGATGGTAAGTTATTGAAGAGTTTCACCGTGGGGGATCGACATGCTGTGTGAGCACATAGATGATGAGTGTGAACCAACGTATGTGTGGTGCCAACAAAAGGTGGTGGAGCTGGTGAGACAGACAGATACTGAAGCTGTTGTAAAGATCAAGTGGAACAAGGCTTGTTTGCAGCCTGGTGACCCAAAGGTGACGAGACAAAAGCTGAAAAGCCAAGTGGAATCTGCATGCGAAAGATGCCTGGAAGACAAATGATGCATGGAGAGAAGAATTACGTCATATGATAAAGTAGACATTTTATTGATGTGCACAAAGTACATAGGAATATAAGTCTCTCGTAATGAAAAGATGTTGTAAATACTCAATTATAGGAAAAAGAACTGCTAAAACTTCAAGAAAGCCCACCAAAAACCCCTTTTATGCCAGGAAAAAACTAAAGCTAAAAATACATTTTGGTGATGGAGAAAAAATTTCTTTCAAAAACTCTCTTAATAACCATTCATCAGACACACCATATCTAAAATATTGCACTGCTAAAAAAAATTGCAACATTTTTCTGTTAAAAATTTCTCCAGTGCAGCCCCTACAACAGTGTCAGGGCACACCCATATTACCATCCATGGCATATCAAGGTGCTAAAACACTTTCCATATATATGATATGGATGTGGGAAGCACTCCAAGTGGGTCTGGAGCCTCAACCATGACATTACAGCATCACTCAGGCTTGGCCATACCTACCTGAACAGGTGCAGGCATAGTAGTGTAAGGGTGCACCAATATGCCCATCCACAGCTTAGCAAGGTGCTAAAACACTTTTTGTACATATGATGGGCCCGGGGGGGGATAGTCATAGCCATATATATCAGGATGCCCCTGCGGAGCTTCTTTTGGTCAGATATGGTGAGGCCATGGCAGACGGATTGATGCTTGTTCTGTCGTCATTTCTACAGGAACGAGAAAGCTCTAGATGTTCCCTTGGTTTTTTGTCATATGTTTCTACGTGGTCTTATGTGGGAATCACATGGTAATTCATTGGGCCTAATGGATTTAGATATTAGATAAATCTCTGGATATTCTGGAAAAATTTCCTCAGTGGAATTTTTCTGATTTCCTGAAAATTTCCACTGACAAACTGCAATACGATACCTTCTTTGACTATTGGTGACCTAGGCTGGTGGATTACTTCCCCTGAAATGGACTGTTATGAGTGAAAATGAAGTGACATGTAGTCCAGGTCAGGAAGAGAAAATTATGAGCTTA